>JADRCH010000134.1:999381-1016137 GCA_019843965.1 Rhynchomys soricoides
ATCTTAAAACTTTGCCGGAACCACTTATTAGTTCCAGAGGTTGTTGTTTGGTTTTCTACTTAGAAGACAGTGTCATCCCTAAGCAGTCTCTTTTCCCTCTTACTCTGCATCTTTCTTCTTTTATGGCATGAGCTAGGACTTATAGGGTGATGTTAAAAAGTGTCACAGGAGGACATCCTGTCTCCTCCATCTCAAGGGGGAGGTTTCTAGATTGTTGCCAGTAAATATAATTTATTATTATGTAAATTGTTGCATTTTTTGGAGATACTGGTCTCATTCTGTAGACTGTGCTGGCCTTGAACTCCTGGCAGTTCTCCAGCTTGTTTCCCAAATGCTGGGCTTACAGGAAAAGCCACTGTGCTCCATTTGTAACTCTTTATCTGGTTGGGGAAATTCCTCTTATTCCCAGTTTTGCAAGAGTCTTTCTTTCCTGTGTATGCAGGTCCACATGCATGTGGAGAACAGAGGACAACCCGTGGGGTCACCTTTATCTCTCCGCCTTGCTTGGGACAGGATGCATAAGAGGAATAGCTGGTCCACTAGCACTACTGCATGCAGCTTTTTTATGAGGGTCCTGGGGATTTGAACTCAGGATTGTGTGGCTACTTGTGTACCTAGGAATCCATCATCTCTCTCTTTGTATCCACACACCCTTAGTACTGAGCCAGTGTCCTAGGAGTGGGTTGCATAACGTGTTTTCAAACAAATGTCTCTGTGTCATATGCTTACCACTCAGCACAGGAGGAAGGAGGAAGGCCGGAGAGCAGACACAGTGATGGGGTTTTGTAAATTATTTTATTGTTACATTCCAAAGAGGATGTAGGAAGAAAAAAGCCAGTTATTCAATAACTGTTAGACTTCTCAGAGAGAGGCAATCTGAACTCTAGTCCTGGTTCAAAGCTGCCCGCATTAGTTCAAAGAGCTGCCTCTCAGCAAGACAGGAAAGGCTGACCAGTATGTGTATATCAATCATCCGGGGAGGCTTGGGCTTAAGAGAAAATGTCTTTATTCTAAATGTTCAAGTCCTTAGAGCTACTAGAAGAAGATGAGGAGAACCACACACGCTGAGACTGTTTAGTTATTAGTGTAAACTAGCAGATGGCCAGTTTGTTCTAGGACATGTTGCATCAGACATCACAGTGCACGAAACAAGTTTTCATTTCGTGAGGAGCCGCCAGGCATTTCAGATCCAACTTGTCATGAAATGCAGCCACAGGCCAACCAGAATCTTAGGTAATGTAGTCAGTGCAAAAGCCAAGTGGGGAGGCCAGCTCGCTGAGGAGCCAGCTGCACTGGGACATTAACAAGTGTGAAGTAGGGGTCTGATATATTCACAAGTCTGTCTGGAAAAGTGACTTGAGAGAAGCTACTCAGGCACTCCCAAGGCATCCCTTCCTTCTCCCACCACAAGAAAGAGAAGCAAAAAAGACACCTGGAAATTATCTTGAACACCAAGTTAGAACTGTGTGGCAAGAGAGAGAGAGCTTGTTCTAGGCACAGGACTTCAAGATAACTCACAGGCAGCTTAATTTTATTAGTAAAAGTCACAAGTAGGAAAAGATTTACTGGTTGACTTGGAACTGTGTGCTTTAAAAATGTCTCTATTAATACATTAACAAGAAAAATACTAAGCATGGGGTTTGCTTCCAGTTTTGAGTCTTCCTCCATCCAGCAAGGAATTGTAAAAACAAACAGGGCATTAAAACACACGGACACCCAGTCAATTCTTCCCAGCTGTCTGCTGTGTTTGTTCTAGTCACCTTGATTCCAGTTCCTAGTTAGCTGAGGACAACATGTCGGTCAAAGACAGACTTCCGCTGCTCCTGGACCTGAAGCTTCCAGCGCTGCTGTGCATACTCCACCTTGTTTAGAACATTGGCTCGGCTGCGAGAGCGGGCCAGCACATCATGGGCATTTGCGAAAGGCTGGTGATCCTGAAAGTCAAGGTATAAGGTGTTAGGAACGGCAGGGCCAGCATTAAACGTGTAAGAACAAGCAGCCTGTGAGCTGGACGTAGAGCAGGTGTTCTAGCCCTTCAACAATCAGAAGCAGGACAAACTCAGCTACAGAAGCCAAGGATTCCAGAGACAGAAGAAACACAGGGTGTGTGAGACATGTGGCAACCATTTCCAACAGTGTTTTCCTTAAGGAGCAGAAACCAAGACAAGGATGATGGTCATCTACCTTAAAGAGAAGTCTTTCATGGTAAGTGGGAGAATAAAGTCCATTTTCCTGGGCCAGTGAGATGGCACAGCAGGTAAAGACACTTACACCAAGCCTGACCTGAGTTTGATCCTTGCACCCCCACAGTGGAAAGAGAGAGCTGACTCCTGCAAGTTTTCCTATGACTTCCACATACCCTGAGGCATGCATGTGCCCACATTCCCACTCCTACCCCCCAAAACCCAAACAAATTAATTAATTAATGCAATTAAACTTAAAAAAAAGAGAGAGAGAGCTAGAGAAATGATTTAGCAGTTAAGAGTGCTTGCTGCTCTTCTGGAAGACCTGAGTACATTTTTAGCATCCTGTAAGGCAGCTCACTTCTAGCACCCTGTAAGGCAGCTCACATTTGCCTCTAACTCTGGCTCCAAGGGATGTGACACCCTTTCTTGGCCACGTAAGGCATCTGCAAAAATGCACACATATGACACATAAAGCTTTTAAAATGTTTTTTAAAATTTTAGTCATTTTCTTGTGCTTTTCTTTCCCTTGAGATATGGTCTTTCATGTCCCCCAGGCTAGCCTGGACTATTATATCGTCCAGACTGACCACAAACTAGTGGTCCTCCAACTCCCCACCCCTGACTTAAGAAGTCTGTTCTCACGTTACTATCTCCATGACTGGTGTTGATGTAGCACTTGCCTCTGAATTGATCAATATTTCACCACTCATCTACGACAAAGGAGAACTCTGTCTTTCTATTCCCCAACTGCCAGTTATATCAGAACTGTTTACATGGCAGCCTAGGGCTACTAGAGCAAGCAGGAGCTCTCAGGGCATTATCTTGCCGGGTCTTAATGTCTCTCCGGCCCTCAGCATGCACTGACGGACTGTTTTCTGGTATCTCCTTGTTTTTCCTCCTCCCCACTGTGCAGTGAGAGAAGCTCATGTGTTTAGTATCTTCTGTTATGGAGGAGGATGAGGGCTGGCTTACTTCAGCATGTCTAACCAACAAAACCTTCCTTCACTGCAGTGCTCCATGGCTTCCATGTTAATTGCTATCTTAGGAAAGAGGCTAGTGAAGGCTACCCTGGTTTGTGTACAAAGACAGATTCTCCTGTCAAAATAAAACGAATGCAACTGGATGTTTGTCATCATTACAGAGGAACAATCGCACTAATCCTCTTATGGATGAGGTGTCAACACAGCTGCCCACATGACAAACAGGTTCAATTGTAATTTACTGTTTTTGTTCTGCCTTTTCCTTAAGTTTTTTCCTCGACCCCATGTCAGCAGAGTCTCTAAACGTTCCAACACAGGCCTGGCCTCTTAAACTAGGTGTGCCTACGTGAGAGAAGCAGCAACATTCTGCTGCGTGCAGGCGTCTGGGCCTGGGGTGGGAGTGTGCATGGTGTGGACGGCTGTGCGGGACAGCTGTGCATCTTACAGCGGTCATGTGGGGGTCACTTGCTTCTGTTTCTACTATGTTTACTGCACCAATAATTTTCTTTCTTTTTATTTAAAGATCTATGAATGTGTTATATGTAGGTTTTTCCTGCAGGTATGTCTGTGCACCGTGTTCATTCCTGGTGCTCATTTAGGGCAGAAGAGTGTGTTAGAACCTCTGGTTAAAGATGGCTGAGAGGCATCATGTGGGCACTGGGAATAACCCATGTCCTCTGCAAAAGTAATAATTTATCAGTGTGTGTGTATGTGTGTGTGTGTGTGTGTGTGTGTGTGTGTGTAAGGACAACTCTGTAGAGCCCCTTTTCTCTTCACATGTTGCATCAGGCTCTCAGGCTACTGGGCTTGCTCCTGTACTAAGTACCTTTACCCACTCTGCCAGTTTTCTGGACCTCAAAGCTTTTTGTTTGCTTGACTATTAGATTTACTCTTTCTAATTATGTATATGTGGGTAGGTGTGTGCATATGAGTGTAGGTGTCCATGGAGGCCAGAAGAGGGTGTCGGCTCCCCTAGTGCTGGAGTCACAATTGATTGTGAGTCACTGTCATGGGTTCTGACAACTGAACTTGGGTTGTCTGCAAGAACAGTGGGTGCTTTTAACGGCTGAACCCACCCCAAAGACTTTTCTATACCAAATCCGTCTTCTTTATCAGAATGTCCTCCACTTTTTATCTAACTTAGATGATGTCTTCTGCAAATCTGTTTTTAACTCTACAAATGAAAATTGTAAAGACAATGTGTGAAGTCTAAGATGTTCCAGAGATACTGAAGGAAAGACGCAGGAGGGAGTCTAGCATGGCGGCGCACACTTAGAATCCTAGCTCTTGGGAGGAGTGCTGCAGGCCTGAGGCCAGCCCAGTGTACACAGCGAGTTCTAGGTCAGCCAAGGCTATAAGCAAGACCCTATTGACAGGCAGAGAGAGAGAGAGAGACTGAGGTGGGTCATAGGGGAGAGGGAGGGAGAAAAAGATAGAAAAAAAGACAGACAGACAGAAGGCTAAATTAGCATTACTTGATCTCCAACAAAGAAAAAGTGTCCCAAGGTCATTGAACAAATTGGCTGAAACACTAACACGCAGTGTGCCTAACCCTAAGTTGGTGTCATATCTTCCCAAACACACCAGATTGTTTTGGGTAGATTGGATGGGGAAATGGTGCATCGGTGATGTTGTATATAAAATATTACTACTATTGGCTTATTTGGACAGAAACAATACTGGCAAGAAGGAAGTACTTTATCAGAGCCTGTCAGTTACAGCGGCCTGCCATCTACTCCCCAAGGGACAACTCAGATGACTAAACAAACCAGGTAATCCTTTTGGTCTGCTATCCACCTACAGAACAAGATTGGACTAGCTACTTACAGACACTGGGAGAATGCAAACAGAGATCTTCCCTTTGGTGTGTGTGTTCTTTTTACACCTGATAGAATTACAATGACTACAAAGCATGCTTTAGTGGAATGTTTAGATAATAGAGACTCATGTCCCAGATATACGATATACGAGAGATACTACCGCCTAAAGCGACCCTCTTGGCTACCTGTACTCTTTTGTCTGCCTTAAAATGTAATAGAAATGGGCAAGAATTTAAATGCTCTAAAAACGAACCTGTAAAAGGACACACCGAAGAACTCCCATGTTAGCCAAGCAGTTCATAGGAACTGAAATTTAACTTCTGTTTGTACATTAAACTCACAGCTTTGGCTGGAAAATCTCTGCCTAGAATCAGGCCGACAAATATCAGAGTCAGCTAGGGCTCTTAGTGACAGTGTTCTCCAATGATCAATAGGCAGAATTAATCACCAATGGGCAAAGTGGTTAATAAGCATACAAGCCCATCAATGTCGCTCTTCATGTTTACATCTGCATATTTTTGCACCAGTTTATATTGCGTGTATTACATTAACATGGTGTCTGAGTAAGCAGCAGGTAATTAATGCTGTAAGGAGGTATAAAGTCAGCATAAACTTTAGTGCTAGGCATGGAACGCTGTGAGGCCTTTGATAGACATTTTATGCCAGTAGTTCTCAACTGGTGGCGATTTTGTCCTCCTGCCAAGTTTCTTAAAGGCAAGGTTTCTCCACAACAAAGGACAATTTAACCTTAGGATCTACACATTCAGAGCTGAGATTATGTAAATGGAAGTTACTGTTGAAATGGTATCCTACTATCTGATTTATGTGTACTGTGTTTAAGATTTATTATTGTTAATTATGCTGTATGTGCACATGTGCCTGCTGAGACTGGAGGCTAGAGGCATCAGAGTCCCCTGGAGCTGGAATGACAGGCAGTTGTGAGCTATCTGATGTAGAGGCTGGAATGAAACTCAGATCTGCTGCAAGAACAACGTACGTTTTTAACCACTAAGCTATTCCTTTAGCCCTTTGGGGGTTTTTGTTTGTTTGTTTGTTTGTTTCAATTTATTTAGTACTGAGATAGATTCTCAAGTTGCCTAGGCTGCCACTGAACTCCCTCTGTGACCAAAAATGATCTTTAACTTTTAATCATCCTGCTTCTATCTCCTAAATTTTGGGGTTACACATATGTACCACAATATCCTGCCTGTCTGTGCTTGGTTTTATTTTTAAATTTTAATTTGTTTTATTACATCAGATCTCCAGACTTACCTTTCTCTCAGCCTACCAATCTCCTTCTGGAATTATTTGCTCTTAATTAAATGTCTGAGTGTGTGTAATGTATGTGATGTGTATTGTCTGTGTGGCGGTATAGGTCCGTGGGGACACCAAGGCACCTGTATAGAGGCCAGAGAACAACTTCAGATACCAACCTTGTTTGAGGCAGGGCCTCTCCTTTGCTGCTCACTGCTGTATACATTAGGCTAGTGACCCATGAATTTTTGAGAATTCTTCTGTCTCTGCCTCCCATCTTGTAGGAACACTGGGGTGACAGACATGTGCTACTGTACCCAGCTTTTACATAAGTTTTGAGATTCAAACTCTGGTCTTTATGCTTGCACACCAAGTACTTTATCTACTGAGCCATCTCCCCACACCTCTTCCCGATATTCTGTAAAACATATCTACGTCTTTTAGTAACGTTAGGTGTGGAGCTTTATGTTGTAGATACCTGTAATCCCAGTTCTTGAAAAGCTGGACAGAGGTACTATGTACTGCTCTTAGTGGGTTACGCATAAGACACTGCTTCAAAACAAAGAAATAAGTGAATTAAATAACAAGAATAAATGAATTTCCTTTCCTTTCTTTTTTGGGGTGATTGCTATTGTTGTTGAGTCTCTTCATGTAGATGAGACTACCCTCAAACTTGTGAACCTCCTGTCTTCGCCTCCAAGTACTAAGGTTACAAGTCCCTATGTCCAGTCATAATGTTTTTATTGAACCAAGGTCTTGCTAAGCTTCTCTAGCTTCCCTTGGCTTTGTGATCCTCCTGCCTCTGACTCCTGAGCACCTAGGATTTTCTGCACTAAAAATACTTTTGATGGTGGTTAACAAGTTTACTCCAGGCTTGGCTTTTACAATTGACTCCTGAAATTACACTGAGTTTTACCCACTTTTAGGAATGTAGTACAATAAAGTGAAAAGAAAAAAATCATTCTAAATAGTACTTATATATGACAATGGAATATTCAGAAATACCCTACATATGACATTGGTAGAATTAATAATCAATTCTCTAAACTACACTGAACAACAAGTTTATGGATTATGTCAATTCCTAGGCTTTTTTTTACATGTTGTCTCTGCGTGTGGCATGTACACATGCATGCATGTCTGTTTGCATGTGTGTGTACACATGTGGGTCAGTGCATATGCACATGTGTGAGCACATGTGTTTGAAGGCCTGAAGTTGACGCCTGGGGCCTTCCTCTATTGCTCTCGGTCTTACTCACTGAGGCAGGCCTACCAGTTAACAGAGCTCCCTTGTGTGCCAGCATAGCTAGGCAGCTGGCTCTTGGATACTCTGTATCCACCTTCTGCATGCTGGAGTTACATGCAAGCCACCTTGCCCACCCAGTGTCTATGTGAGCCCCAAGGGTCCAAACTCTGGTCCTCACACATGCACGGGAAGTGCTTTATTCACCAAGCTGTCTTCCTAGCTCCCTTATAGACACTTTTAATGAAGTAATGTTAAAGCAAAAAGGAGACCATCACTCAGTTTATACACTGGTAATTAATAACAATCTATGGGCAAATGTGTTTTAATGATAGAACCTCTAGAGTTATGGCTAGATTTTTTTTCTAAAGTTAAAGAAAAGTACCATTGTTTTTTTCTTTAAGCAAAAAAATAAAAGAACATACAGAACAGTAAGTTACTGATACAGGAGTGGGACAAGAATGTCATGGCCGTCATCTTTCCCTTCATTGAGCATGCTTGCCTTTTTCCTTTTGAGTTTTTAGAGACAGGGTCCTACTGTTTAGCACTGGTTCTCCTGGAACTCACTATATAGACAAGCTGCCGTCCAATTTACAGAGATCCACCAGCCACGACATCCCAAGTGTTAGAACTAAAGGTATGAGCCACTACACCTGGTCATCTGCCTGCCTTCAAAAGCATCAGGTGATAGAGGCAAAATGTTCTGCAGGAGCCTGAGGGGAAAAAAAAAAACTACCCCAGATGTTTTCCTGAGCATGAACAGTACAGGCTCCTGTATAAACCCTTGCCAAGGACCATCAGTTCAAACAACGGCATCTACAGCTTGCTAGAACAATTTCTTCACAGAGAGATACACATAAAGTTAGAACGTGTATTAGTGTCTCAGTGAGGACCTGCAGTAGCATGGAAACATCTACCCACAACCATTTCCACCACATCAGATGAGGGCAGAGACGAGCAATGAGCTGCTACTACAGTGCCAGAGCTTACCCCAACATCATCATCACTCTGCAACAGCTGGGAATGTCCAAAGAGGCGCCTCTTCAGGATGGGCTCAACTAAGGTAAGATATACCATGTACAGAAGCAGAAGGCCCAAAATAGAGAGATAAATTATAATGGTAACCTAAAGGAAAAAGAAAAGAAGTCACACCTCTGTTCAAGCCAAGATAGCAAAGTTTGTTCGGTAACAGTGGCATCTCGGGGAAGACTGGCACATCCACTCAGAACACAGGGTTTTGTACAGCCAGAGCCCAGCAGAAGAGGCAACCTGAATCCACCAAGGCAGGAAAAGGGGGAACAAAGTGTTGCCTCTGGATATTTTGTGGGTCCCCACCAACCCCATCATTCGCCACTGTGGCCTGCACAGTTGTTTTCTTTCTTCAGCTGAACATAGTATCCTGCATTCAGCATCATCATGCCAAAACAACCTACAGGAATCCTAGCTGAATGGTGATTCATGTGGGTCAACAGAATATCCCTTCAGATTGATGTAGGTCAGCAAAAACAGTTGTTAGGATAGTGATGGGGGGGGGGGTTAAGTCATGTACTGCCACATGACATCCCCTCAGTTGGCTATAATGAAACAGAACACATATTGGCAAAGGCATGGAAAGGTAGAACCCTCCCACACTGCCACCACTTGGAAAACTGTCTAGCCATCTCTTCAACAAACAAATTTACCACTTTGAGGAATTTTCCCAAGAGAAAAACAAACATATCCATACAAAAACATTCAAGACAGTATTATAGAAATAATCCAAATATTCAAGAGAGGCAGTCGTACAATGGATACTACTTAGCAATAACATGAAATGCAGTCCTAGTGCATACTACAACGTAGACAAAGTAGAAAGTCACGGGGACCACACATGACTTTACTTACATGCAATACTAAAATGGGTACAGGTAGAAAGTTAAAAATAGTGACTATTTGGGACCAGAGACAGAAATGTTTAAAGACTGAAATTTAAGTAGTAGTTCAAATTTACTAAATTATATAATTAAAAGCAAGAGAATTTCAAGGTATATAAAGTATAGATTTAAGTTTGCTAAAAAAGCACACGAGCTGGGACTGTATTTCAGTGGTCAAACACTGTTCTGTTTGGTGTAAGACCCTGGGCTCCACAAAAAAGGAAAGAGGGGGGCTGGAGAGATGGCTCAGCAGTAGGAACACTGACTGCTTCTGGAGGACCCAGGTTCAGTTCCCAGCACCCACACGGAGACTTCTGTCTACAACTCCAATTCCTGAGGTCTGATGCCTTCTTCTGACCTCCATGACCATCAAGCACATAACTGGTGCACAGACACACATACAGGCAAAACAGTCATACACATAAAATAATAAAATAATAATTTAGGGGACTTGAGAGATGGCTCACAAGTTTAGAGCACTTGTTGCTCTTTATAGAAGACCCAGGTTCAATTCCCAGAATCCAAATGGTGGCTGATAATCATCCATAACTTTAATTCCAGAGGATCTGATGCCCTCTTCTGATCTCTGCAGGGATCAGGCATGTAGATGATGCACAGACACACATGCAAGCAAAACACTCATATACATAAAATAAAACCAATAAATCTTTAAAGTCATTTTCTTTCTTTCTTTTTTTTTTGTGTGTGGGGGTTGTTTTTTGGGTTTTGTTGTTGTTGTTTTGAGATAGGATCTCTCAACATAGCACTGCCTCTGTTTAGTATATAGACCAGGCTGGCCTCAAATTCAGACATCAGCCTGCCTCTGCCTCCTGAATTATGAGGCCTGCTTTTAAGAAACAGAATGGAAAGCAAGATCTTAAAACAAACAAACAAAACCCGAGAACCATTCGCCATCATAACAAAGTAACTGAGCTCATTAGAGATCTAATGGTGATGAGTTGTCCATACCCCATTCCCTTCAGGGACTGAAGACCTGAAGTTACACGCCTACAATGGTGACCAAATACACCACTCAGTTGAAGGTTGGGAGGGGAGGAGGAATGTTGTCTCACTGGCATTCAGCATGTACGATAAACTACGATATATTTCAGAATGTGCTAACTGAACATAGCACATAGTTTCAGAGCCATTTCACTTGTCTGTTTAATATATCCTAATGAATTCAGAAAGCAAGAGCAGGGCCGTTATTCCTCTCAGGGAAGTTCTAATGCTTCTGTCTTTTCTGGAGAGCCTATGTGAATGTGTGCGCATGTGCCTGCATGTGCACATGCTCATGTTTCACCTTGATTGTGACAGAGCTTCTTTCTTCATATTTGCATTCACAGCGTAGACAGTATGCTTCCACGTCGGGCCCCCGCACGGGCATGGGCTCCACAACATGAAGGCAATCACTGAAAAGGAAAGGTAAATACTGAGGAAACCTGACTTGATACTCTCCTGTCTCTGATCAAAATTGGTCCTGAAACCCAGAAAGATTATTGAGCTTACCCAAAGAAATAAGGACCAAGTAATCAATAAATCCAAGTAAAATCATTTCCTTTCTCACTATTGGCATTTTGGTAAGGTTTAACAGTGTAAAAAGCCAGACTGGAGAGATGGCTCAGCAGTTAAGAGCATTGACTGCTCTTCCAGAAGTTCTGAGTTCAATTCCCAACAACTACATGGTGGCTCACAACCATCTGTAATGAGATCCAATGCTTTCTTCTGGTGTGTGTGAGGAGAGCAACAGTGTACTCACATAAAATAAATAAGTCTTTTGTTTTAAAAAAAAAAAAACTGTAAAAAGCCAAAGACATTAAAAGAAGCCAAAAGGCAATGGCTATCTATGTCCAAGTTGCTATTACTAACAGTCTCAGATGCCCCAGAAAATCCCAAACTGTATAAAAAACAAAATTATTTACCAAAACAAGTCATATTTAGACTTGCCCAGTTACCAAGCAAAACTCCTGTAAATGCTTTAAAGTAACACAAAGTATTATTTAAATATTATCTCTTGTGACCTAACCACATCTTAGTTTTCATTTGTGTCTGAGAAAGAGAATGGTGCACATGCATGTGTGCACCTGCACACACATTCAGAGACCTGAGCAAAATGTCAAATATCCTACTCTATCACTCCTCACCTTGTTCCCTTGAGCCAAGATCTCTGCCTGAAACTGGACCAGGCTAGCAGCCAGTAAACCCCAGTGGTCCTCCTGCCTCTGTTCCCAGCACTTCTGGGGTGACAGGCGTACATGGAACTCACTCTGTAGACCAGGCTGGCCTTGAACTCAGAGATCTGCCTGCCTCTGCCCCCTGAGTGCTGACATTGAAGGTGCGCCACCACTGCTGGTCCAGCTTTTGTTCAAATTGAATTACTTGTTATAGGTAACTGAACGTTTTATCATTTATACCATTTTGAGTTTTATTTGTTTCCAATGCTATATTTCAGAGGCAACAGAATGTAGAAAGGTGGATTTTGATAGGTCAAAAAAGGAATCATCTCAGAACACCAAGAAGACTGGCTGGGATAAGAGGAGGCTGTCAAAGCATTCTTGAGAGAGCCAGAGATGACTAGTGAAGACATACCAAACTGGAAGCCAGCGCTGGGAGACTGCTCAGTGGGTTAAGTATCTGATGAGAAGCATAAACACCCACACCACACACACAAACGCAAAATGGAAAGTAATCACTTTTGGTAGCATTGCTTTTTAAAAAATAAATGCTGCCCCGCCCCTCTCCCCCCCCCACCCCATCCCGTTTTTTTTTCAAGATAGGGATTCTCTGTGTAACATCCCTATCATGGACCTTGCTTTGTAGACTAGGCTGGCCACAAACTCAGAGATTCACCTGCCTCTGCCTCCCGAGGGCTGGGATTAAAGGGGTGCCTGGCCATCTCTCTTATTTTTGTATACTTCATTTTTCATTTAAAAATGCTTTAAATTTTAATTTTTAATTTAAATGTATATGTGTGTATGTGTATCTATACGTGTTTATGTGTACCATATGCATGCAGGTGTCCTTGGAGGTCAAAGGGCATCAGATCTCCTGAAACTGGAGTCATAGGTGATTGTGAACTGCTTGATAGCAAAGCTGGGAACCAAAGCCAGATCCTCTGCAAGATCATTAAACACTCTTAACTGCTGGGCCATCTCTCCAGCCCCTGCCTGCCCTGGAACTTGCTCTGTAGACAGGCTGTCCTGGAACTCACAGAAATCCACCTGTCTGTGCTTCCCAAGTGCTGAGATTAAAAACATGTGTCAGCATAACTGGCCCAAGAATGTAATTATTTCTCACTGTGGCTTTACAGGTCCACTTTTCAGTATTTCTTTACTCTTCTGCCAAATGTGATAAGTCATTCATATGCTACCCTGGAGTAATTACAAGTAATGTTGATTGGAAACTAGGTGTGGTGGCAAGCACCAGGGCAGCCAGGGCAGCCAGGGCTACACGGAGAAACCCTGTCTCAGGAAAACAAAGAAATTGGGTATGATGGCATAGACCTGTGATCACAGCACTTGGAAGGCTGAGGCAGGGGGATTCAGAATTCCAGGCAGGCCTGGACTACACAGAGAGACTGAGACCCTGCTTCTAAACAGAATGGTAGGAAGGAAGGAAGGAAGGCAGGCAGGCAGGAGGAAAGGAGAGAGGAAGGGAGAAGAAAAGGCTGTGTAGGGCTGAAACAGCAGGAACATAATAAACAGAGCTAGCCCCGAGATGTGGCTCAACCAGTCTCAGCAACTAAGAAACACCTCCATCTAGTGCTCAAAGGAAGAACCAGCTTTGACCCAAATCCCAAAGACAAACCAGAGTACTGTTCTAGCTTTTCTTGTTTCTAATCAGCTATTCCAAGCCAATGAAGAACTAACGCTAACAACTGGACAAAACAAGAGGTCCAGAGACTAGAAGGTGAAAGTGCACTTGGGGACTTGCAATACCCAGGTCTTCAGGGAGTCACAGCATCCTGGTCTACCACAATCTGCCTGTCTCTCCAAACAAGCTAAAAATTCTGTCAACTGGGAACATCTATCAGCAAAAGACTTACAAGCAAAGGAAAGGAGGAAAGATGGAAGAAAATTTCCCATAAGTCTTGTTTTCAACTATTTATTTTCAAAGCTTTTAGTTTTAATTTATAGCCAAGGATAAAGATGTGGCCCTATCTCACTCAGCACAGAATAACAAACAAACAAACAAACAAAATCAGTGTTAAACACTTTAAAAGTGAGTTCAGTTGCTACTCCACTAATACATATGGAATTCTGTTACCAATAAGAAAACAAACTGATTATACATGATCAATAGCTTTGGGAAGCTATGAAAATAACTTAAAGATGTATTTGAGGGCTGGGAATACTGCCCAGCGGGAGAATGTTTATCCAGAATTTACAAGGCCCTGGATCTGATCTCCAGCATTTAAAAAAAAAAAAAATGAGCTTGCATGTATTATATAAAGTACCTGCTGGTACAAGTAAGCCACTGAAAATACACCCCAATCACTTTGTAATATAAAAATACCTTAAAATGGTACACAGACATTCACAAGATCACAAGAATACACCAGACTGAACCTAGACGAATATTGTAGGAAGATTAAACAACAGCACCAGAGAAAGTAAGTGTGCTCAAAGTCAATCTGGAAACTTGTGATGGAACAAATTTAATCTTGCTTTCCAATCGCTGCTAACTACAGAGCTGTGAAATCAGGCACACACCAAAGTACTTATCATTTGGGGCTATTCCCATCAGCCTTCCACTGAGGCTATGACATCACAGTCCCACCGGGAGAAGGACATCCATCCTGCTGTATAATCTGCTGCTTCCTGTTTCATGGCACACACAGGAAAAATTGCATTCCTAGTCTACTGGGATAAACTGAGAAGGCTTCTCCTGATCAACTAGTCAATCAGGATCCCAGTTGTCACAGGCCTGCCTGATTGCCTAAGGGCCGAACACGGTCTCAGCCTTATCTGAATCACCTGACACACCTGAAAGCAGGAACTCTGACACACAGACTTTATTCTCCTTCATCCCCAAATCTCTGAAACTTAAATATAGCCTCCAATATTTGGCACTCTGTCGTCAAAACTTACAAACTGCGGCCTCAGAAGTAGAGGCGAGAGGAGCAGGCGCTTGAAGCCAGCCTGGTGTCCAAAACAAGTGCCAGGCTGATCTGGGCTACACAGTAAGATCTTGTCTCAAAACAAAAAAACAGAAAACAAAAACAAAGCCCAAATCAAAACAAGCCCTTATTCCCATACACTGTATGAGCTGTAAAGATTATAGAACAGGAGCTAGAGAGATGGCTTGGTAGTTAAGTGTGCTTGCTACTGCTGCAGCGGACAGGAGTTCAGCTCGAAGCCCCAGAGTTGGTCACCGTACAAGCACCTGTAACACTGGCTCCAGGGACTTCAATACCTCTTCTGGCCTCCACCGGTACCTGTTGTGTATGTGACCACACACAATTTTTTTAAGTGCTTAAAAAATTACATAGTAGATAAAGAAGGCTCAACTTGCCTTTCACTGAAAAGAGGGATAACGATCCCTAACTAACGTTAAAGAGGGCACAAGAGAGTAGCTACTGGTAGTTTAGGTTCAGTAAACTCAGTCCCATCTGATATACAACCTCCCCAGCCTAGTGCTTTCTGTTTAGGCTTCAGTATTCCTTCAGACTTGCATCATACACTCAGGACCCCAGTCTAGAATTTGACACTTTTGCTTAAGAACAAAATGAGACATCATCAGAACAGTCTGAGTTAACAGCAAGAACCACAGAATTCGTGACAGGTGATTTCTTGGCCCAAGATACTTACCAATCCTTCTGAGATATATTCTTATTATAAATATGCCCAGGATTCTCTTTATAGGGAGGGCAGATGCATTTACATCTCACATCTTCAAAATTCTGTAAAAGTGAAAACAGTATAACTTTATAGTTTATCATCAATTTTTTTTAAAAAAAAAAAATCCTCACACATTTTGCTAAGTATCCCTGTCAGATATTCTAAAACCATTATATAAAGATTTAGGTTTGAGCGATACAAGTTCCTAAAATCCACAAGACCCTATCTGTGCCTTATTAAACTCATTTATGAATTGCATGACAATCAATTATGTTATATCATCTACCTACCACTAGAAAAATATACCATGACAGACAATAGGGCCTACAAAGAGATATGCTGATTCAAAGGGACTGGGGAGAATCGAATTAAGGATTATTTATAAGCAAGTAACAGGTCTAGGCTGGGGGTGGGTATAACTCAGTGCTAAAGCGTATGCTTAGCATGCATAGGTCAACTCATTCTGTAACACAACAATAGGGTGAGGAGAGTGAGAATTCTTCTAATTTCTTCTTTTCTAACATTTTCCTTTTTGGAGAAAGGCAGTGGGCATGGATAAAAGGGGCTGAGTTAGCTATAAATGGGATGAAGATTTGGGGGGCACTCAGCCAGTTCTAGGAGAGAAGTCAAAAGGGAAAGCAGTTTGAATCTTCCTAATGTCGCCCAGGAAACTTGGCTCCTGATCCATGGTTGACAGGGAGGATAACTCTTAGCAATATAAGTTTCACGAGGCAGAGCAAGCAGGCATTAAATGCTGCATAAATCCAAGAGATGCTTTCTCAGCAAAGGGGTGTTTATTTGAGAAGGCAGAGGCTCATTAGTCCCCACTGAGACATAGCCACTGCTACTAGGCACAATGAAATGTCTGGCAGAGCTGTTGACAGCTCCTAAATGTATCAGTAACCACTGTGCCAGAGCCTGTTCTCAATGAGGAGGACTTAGATAAGCAAGAGACACAGCTCTGTTTACCAGGACAAATCCTATCAGGGGAGATAGACAAATACATGTATCATGTATATCATGACACACTACATAAAATGGTAAGGTTTAACATCCATGCAGAGGGTGCCAGCAATATTTCAAAAGTTGGGAACTTTTTGCCGTCCCTATTTCTGATGATATCAGAGAGATTGAAAAACAAACAAACAACAACAACAACAACAAAAACAACTGATCAAAAACACCTGCCTACCTGTGACCTATCTTTTCCAGCCTTTTATAACATTTAAAAATATTATAGAACTCTTCATTTAAAAATTCAGTGTCATTGTTTCCCACTACACCGTGGAGTCTTTCTATTTTGCCCAAAAATGAGCCCACTGGGAAGAAAGCATATGTTTTCTTGGGCCAGGGCAGCTCTGGGGCACCAGATAACAATGTGAGGGGACCAGAACGGTTAAAAAACACAATGGGGGAAAGGTCACAATTTACCCTCCCCTCTCTCCTAGGCTAGTAAATTATCAGAAGAGAGGGTGTGTGTGTGTGTGTGTGTGTGTGTGTGTGTGTGTGTGTGTGTGTGT
>JADRCH010000134.1:1016147-1107492 GCA_019843965.1 Rhynchomys soricoides
TGTGTGTGTGTGTGTGTGTGTGTGTGTGTGTGTGTGTGTGTGTGTGTTTTCCTGGAAGGGAGGGAGCTGGGTGAGAGTATCAAGCTAGTGGGGTGGCCCTATAGGTCCTCCTGGGAATGTAGTTGCCAAGAGAGTCGAGCCCCCCACCAGAGCAAGGGAATCTGCTCATGAATGAGTTGAGGGGAGCTAGTCCCTAGTAGGAAAGACTTCGGGAAGATGAGGGTTTCCCATCGTTTGGATTGGGGGCTGAGAGCTGGTGATGTGCAGGGGTGGACTGCCAGAGTTTAAGGGTGGAAAGTTCAAAGCTCCCAGGGCTGGAAAGTTTCGGGTGTGTACTGTCGGGTCTGGGAAGGGAAATGTCAAGAGGCAGAGGGTTGCAGACCCGGCTCTAGAACTGTCAGGGGCTGAGGGTTAGGATGCTCTGGGGAGGGCCGGCCCGGGCTGTGAAGTGGGGTATCTAGCCAGTGTGGGATTGGGAGACCCGAGAGTGGGGAGCAAGCCCCAGTTTCAGCCAGGCCAGAGGCAGGGGCGGAGCTCCTGTCAGGAGCCGGGCTGGGCGGGACTCACCTTGGCGGCGCCTGTCGGCTGCGCGAACAGCAGCACCGACAGCGCCAGGCAGGACATACTGAGCCCCGAGCCCAGCCGCAGCAGGCTTCCGCACCATAGGCTCGCCATCGCGGAAGCCAGCCGCCCCAGCGAGCCCCGAGCCCCGCGCCCGGCTCGGGATCCAGCTCGGGATCCGGCTCGGGATCCTCCGCCCGCACTTCCGCCTGGGCCTGCGCGTCACCGTCCGCGCCGGGTCAGCTGCGAGAAAGCCTCCGCCCCGGAAACGGTTCCGGGTGCATAAGGCCCGCTACGGCCGCGGCTCTGGAGCTACACTGAAATCCGGGGGTCTTCCCCGGCAAGAGCTGGCGAAGCCTGCACCTCTAGGGAGCAGGTCATGCAGGCCTAGTCCGGCGGGCCGGGTGAGCCTCATCCCCAGGAACTGCGGAGGCCGAGAGGGTGCTACGCGTGGAGACCTGGGCGGGAGAGACCGAGGGTCCGGAGATCGGAAGCTCACCCGGCAGTGGAGGCTCGAGGTTCGGCTCCTGTGCTTCGGCACGAACCTGCGGTCCGTGAGCCTCCAGGACTCAGACCCCTGCCCGGCTCCCAACAGTAGCTGTGAGCTGTCCACGCGGGTGTGGCTTCCACTAGGGGACGGCAGTCTAGGGCTGGGAAGTGGGCCACGGCGGCGGAGCTAGGCTGACTCAAGTCAGGCTTCCCAAGATGTGGACCGCCCCTAGACACCCGCCCAGGACTCCTGGAGGTGGAGAATCCAGGCGCCAAGCTCCTGTGAGGCAGTGCCCATTTAAAACAGTTGACCTCTCAGTTAGGGGGAGGGTCAGACCCTACTCCTTGAGGTGTCTTTTTTTCTGTAGATACTTTAGGAGCACCCTGGAGAGAACATAGTGCTTCTCATTAAAATATTTTTTTTCACTTAGTAGAGACTCTGGGGGTAGAGAAAGGGATGCAGCGTGCTCATCACAACCCTTAGGGATTTGAATGTCATCAGGGAAAATCACTTCCTTTCAATAAGAGGGGATTAAATTGTATGGTTTTCAAAAATCTACTTATAAGATCCTCCCCCTTTAAGTAGTCCTTTCCTGGTTGGTGGAAATGTCTTAATTTGCAGGTAGAAATTTCGCAGCGTTTTTCTGCTATGTGCTTCTTGTTGATGCTAGACTAGAACCTAACACAAAGTGCTGTTGCATTAAATGTATTTAGCCCTTTTTAGTCCTAAATGGCAACTAGCCCAGAAGACTAGATGCTTTCTCACCAGTTCTTGTGAAGATGCTGTCACACTGGGGATAATTCAGCTCCTTCTAAGGGGTGTCTTACTAATCGAAGGACTGTCAGGATAAAATTTGTTGATGAGGCATTGTGTATCTCATTGCTAAAAGCTGACTTAGTAGCCAGTTTGGATCAGTTTAGAGCTGTATGTCTGACATCTAAAAGGAATGTGTGCTCTTCAGATAAAGCATAAGAACCCTCTTCCAAAATTTTTTCCAGAGCCAATGCTGGTGTCGGATACCTTTGATCCCAGAGGCAGGTAGATCTCCGAGACCTGGTCTACAAAGTGATTTCCAGGACAGACTACACAGAGAAACCCTGTCTTGAAAAAAGGAGGAGGAAGAAGAGAAAGAGGAGGAAGAAGGGGGGGGAGGAGGAGGAAGAAGAGGAACAAATAAAGAAAACATTCTTTTCAGAGGTTTGATGGAGGTGCAGAGATTAGAGGACTGAAACAATGCCTTAGGCTGGAGGGGTATTTTCTTTTCTTTGTCCATGCTGTCTCAAACTAGTGAGCTCAAGAGATTCCTCTCCCTTGGGCTCCCTAAGAACTGACTATAGGCATGGGCCCCAAGTCAGGACCACATAACACTCAGTATGGGCAGACCTTTAGAGCCACATGTGGCAATTGAACATTTGAGAATGAGTAATTTAAATTGAGCATTGTATACTGTATTTCAAAGTCAACTTGAGAAAAACAAAATCTTTTTATTTTAAAATACTGATTAAAGTTGGGGCTGAAGAGATGCCTCAGCAGATGTGAACACTTGCTGCTCTTGCAGAAGATTGAGGTTTGGTTTCCACCACCCACATGGCAGCTTACAACCTTCTGTAACTTCAGTTCCAGGGGATTGGTTCCACTCTTCTGTTTCCCAGTGGCACTGCACACATATGGTACACATGTGTACATTTTGGCCAAACACTCATACACATAAAATTAAAATCTGAAATAGTGGTTAAAGTTTAAATATTTTGAATATATTGGATTGTGTCTCCACGTGTTCCCTTATCTCGGCATGTCTACCTGGGACCCCCTGAGCACGAACCCAATCCTCCCACACAGCCCCATTTCTACTAACAAGATGAAACAATCATGAACCAGGAAAAACTTGCCAAACTGCAGGCACAAGTTTACATTGAAGGGAAAGACCTCCCACAGAAAGGTGGTTCCTAGAACAGCCACAGCAGATGATAAAAATGGCAGGTCTCCTTGCAGAAGTTAGAATGACTTAAAATCCAAGAAATTGATCCATTTTAACAACTCGAAAGTTCAGGTGTCTCTGGCAGCAAACACCTTCACCATTACAGGCCACACTGAGGTAGAGCAGCTGACAGAAACGTTTGTTTCCCAGCATCCTAAACCAGTTTGTTGCAGACAGTCTGACTAGTTTAAAGAGACTGGCTGAAGCTGCCCAAACAATCTAGATGGAAAAGCACCATTTGCTACTAGAGATGATGATCGTTCCAGGTCTGGTGGGGAATTTTGATGAAGCTTCTGAGAAGGAGGGAAACTGAATTGAAGTGACTTCTGAAGAAGATGACACTTGCAGAAGTTACAGGAGCTGCTATTTTATACCATGGTGCTTTTAAAAATTCTTTTGTTTATGGATCTGATAAAATCTAGACCTCTGTGGTGACACACAGCTTTAATCCTAGCAATTAGGAGTGAGAGGCAGGCGGATCTCTGTGAATTTGAGCCAGCCTAGTCTACAAAGTAAGTTCCAGGATAGCCAGGGCTGTTACACAGAGAAACCCTATCTGAAAACATGAAACAAAACAAAAAAAAATCTAGAAGTCTAATATTTTTAAGGCCAAGCCCCCTGGACACCACAGCTCTTTTCAGTTTTTTTGCTTATACACAATTCATTCCTTGTGACAAAATAAGCTGAAGAAGCCTGAGAATAAAGTTTGAAATATGTTAATAAAATTCTTTGCATAGAAAAAAAAAACTAAAAAAACCTTCTCAATGTGGCTATTAGGACATTTTTTGTTCTAGAATGCACAGTGAGCATTTGGAATGCCATATAATGGCACAGCTATATAATAAGGTTAATTCAACCCTTTCCCTTCCCAAGCTTCTCTCATTTGTTATCCAAATAAACATTTCTTTTTCTAGAAGTAATTCTTTTCTACATACTGCTGATTGGTTCAACAAGAACCATGAACAAGAAAATTGTTCTTTACATGGAGGTCTGACTACCCAGTACCTGACGTGAGTGTTCTCACTTGACTCTGTGAGTTCAATACTTTTCTGTTTGTTTCATAGGCTACAAAGCCATGTTCAATGAGGTTCATTAGTCTGTTCAAAGACTTTGGGGAACTAAAGCAGAAGCAGCAGTTGAGAAGCTGAAAACCACCAGGCCTTGCATTTGGAGGCCCTAAGCAGAGATGCTGATGCACTTAGGCTGTGTCCTGCCTCCTCAGCTTCAGAGACTCAGACAAGCACACAGAGAACAATTCCACTTTATTGATACATTGGTGTCACAAATAAGCCCAGTACAGCCAGAAATACTGAGCAGATAAAGTGCTATTGCAGAGAGACCTGGCAACAGAAGGAGGGAGGAATCCAGTTCATCTCCTCCAAGTCCCCAGCCTGAAAGGTATTTCTACTACACAAGAGTAAGGGCAGCTAGGTAATCCAGTCATAGATGCTCTAAGCTAAGGAACAGAAAACCATACTAGTGGGCTTTGTGCAGAGCAAGGAAAAAGGAAAGTCAGAAGGTGACCCTTCCTCAAATTAAACATAGAAACACCAACCCCCTTTTTCAACTTCCTGGATGTGGTATCTAGTAAGGAATGAGACAGGTCTGCTACTACTTCCCAGGGACTCAGAACTATGATGTGGTAGACACTTTCTTACACCCTAAGAAACACTACCATTTTCTAACTAGGAAAAACTCATTATCCTTACTTTGCTAGCCCCCAAAAGCAAAGCCAGTGAACACTGAGGAGACAGAAACTCAAACAGTAATTAACTTGGCAGCATTTAAAAAGCATCAATGATAAGGATTTCCATGAGTTCAAGGATAGCCTCATCCACATATTGAGTTTCAGGCCTGCCTAGTCCACATAATAAGGTCCTGTTTCGAAAACAAAACAGCACTAATAAACCCTAAGACTAAATAATTATCTTGAAACATTTTAGGTATCTCTATTATGCCTAGGAATTAAAATAATTTGATTAGAAGATGCAGATGATGTGAATGAACTGAGTGATCTACGACATGGAGTCCAGTTCACCCATTATTTCTATTCCCAAATTAGAAAATGACTGACTGATTTTTAGAGACAAGAAGGAACATTAAAGGCCATCTATTCATCCTGGTACCATACAGTGCAGAATTGAAAAGGGCAATGCCTCTTTCAAAAACCTGAGAATTCCTGGCCTCACTGGTCCTCAGGGAATCCAGAGACACTAGAAGGAGCCTGCAGTATGCTTCCTTTGCAGCCAAGAGTCAAGGCTTGAGGTAGAACTCTCAAGGCCGGTGTGATGCTGTGATGAACAGAAGTGCAGGGAGCCTCGGGAAGGAGCATGCTCTGCCCACATAAGGGAGCTCTCATGGCCAGGCTGAAGGCTGGGACACTAGACAGTACAGTTGGTGGTACCTGACAAGATTCTAAGTTTGAGAACTGCTATGAGCCAAGGGTAGACTTAGAAATATCTTGAAGGATTACTTATAGTTAGCTATTTTCCTGACTTAGTCAAATATTTCTATAACTGAACTGAAGGGGATATTCCATTACAGGCACCTCTATGCCTGAGAAGACATGATAGCAAAAAAAAAAAAAAAAAAAAAAAAAACTTAAAAAACAAGCCTGTGATTTCCCCAGTCCACTGAGATGGGTCAGGTCAGAAAATACTGGGCAGTTATCAAGGTTATTCTGGGTTTTGTTTGTTTTTTGTCTTTTGAGACTGTATCCCTGACTGGCCTGGAACTCACTAGGTAGACCAAGCTGGTCTCATACTCATATCTGCCCGCCTCTGCCTCTGCCTTCTGGGTACTGTTATTAAAGGCATATGCCATAAGCTGGTTCTTAATGCTGCCAGCTACCTTTCTTCTTTCCTTGTTCTGAGGGCTTGCCAGTCTTTAATTCCCTGCCTGGAGGTTTCACTCCCCTATTTCAATCCCAGGAGAGTCTCCGAGGTAGGCTTGCCCACTCAGTGGACTCAGTCTCTTCCCTTCTATTCTGGTCTACTTTGGTTTTTATTTTTCCTTCCCCTATCTCTACTTCCAGCTACTTGAATCTTTGTGACATGTAACAAGAAGACAGAAATTCTGACTGGTTCTTGGGGTAATCAATATCCCATAGTGACAACTACATTATCAACGGTATCTCAGGAACTACTAATATCCCTTCCTCTCTGTGGTTTCTTTCTTCTCTTGTTCACTGTGAACGACTGCCTCATGTTTGTAGCCTGTTTGTGTCCGTGTGTCTGAGTGTGTAGGAGTCTGTATGAATGCGTGGAGCTGTGCACCTGTGCATGCTCACAGAGGCCAGAGGGACATGTGGGTGTTCTCTGTTCCTCTTCCACACTTCACTTGGTTCCTTTGAGGCAAGGACTTTGGAGACACACCCCCTCCCTCTCCATTGTCCCCCTCTTCCTGTCTCTCCCTCTCTCTTTTGGTTATCCTGTTGGTTCTGGGGTCTCAGGTGTGTGGGGGACTATGCCCAACTTTTGTTTGGGTACTGGGATCCAAATGGCAGTTTCCATGCTTGCTCACCAAGCACTCTTACTCAGCAAGCCATCTCTCTGTCTCTAGTGCTGTGATTGAACCCAGGACCTTGTGCACATTAGACAAGCACTCCACCACTAAGCCACACCCAACACCCCTCCTTTTTTGTACTTTAACCTTCCTGCCTTCCTCTTAAGGCTTGAAAACAAATGAAGCAGCATAAGACTTGGTTTGGATATCAGGCCTGGATTCTGGCTGTCTTCTGCCACTGACTTAATATGTGAATTTAGACAATTCATTTGCCTGTCCATGTGTTTAAATTAAATGTCTGGACCAGATGATCTCTCTGAAATGTCTTTCAAATCAGTTCAACACTGGAAAAATCAATTACTTCAGAAGAGATTCTAACTTCAAGACATGTTTCTACACCTCTTTGAAACAGCTGAAAGGAAGTTCCTATTTACTATATATTTTAATATTTTAAAAAAGCAAGTGTTATCTATGGAGAAATAGAACCTGGCAGCCCCTACACTGGATTAATAAAAATCAAATTCTTGTAAGAAGCAGAGAAATAGGCCACAAATAAGACCTGGCAGTGTCAAAACGGTCTATAAATTAAATATTCAAAGAAGTAAAAAACAATGTCTGTTTAACCATTAAGCCATTAACCAGACAAGATCTCTAAGCACAGACTACAGTCTAGAAAGGTCTGAGTGGGAAGAAGACCCTGCAGGATGTACTGGAGGGGAGGACTTGGTCCATAGCAAGTTGCTACTGTATTTAGTTCAAACCCAGTTTTCTCAGTCTGTCAGCCTTGTATGTGTGCACATGCACACACGCTTCAGGCTGCAATTATGCTTCTGAAGTGCTGAAATGAGAAAGAAACAAATAATTGATAGCAAATTTAAAGGAGTTAATCTGAAGGCAAATTAACTTGGGTTTAGAAATGTTTCATACACCTATAATCGTAGCACTTAGGGGGCTTAGGCAGGAAGCCAGCCTGGGCTACATGCTAAAACCTTATCTCAATGCCCTGTTCCCAACTCATACCCCATTCCGTGCCTGGGCTGCATGCTGAAACCTTGTCACACACACACACACACACACACCACCTTAAAAGGCTGTTAGTTTCTTCCACCATTCTGTGTGCTATCCTTGTTTATTGTAACATGTAGGCTACAGAGTTCTGTGGGACAGTCAACTCTGGTCTGGGGAAGGGCTGACTTCTGCTGTCACTGAAAGCTAAAGGTGGGATATAAGCCTATATACTGTCTGAGAATCCCCGACTCGTGTACTCACTTGTCATCATTCATAGAAACTGTCTCCACAAAAGGGATTTCTTCTTTGTCTGTCTTTCCCACAATCAGCCTGTGCTTGTCCAAGTTTATGATACACTAAAACAAAAAAAGGATCACAGGTCACTTATCAGTGATGCTACTCTCAGTTCCCTGCCTCTGAGAGGAAATATCAAAGGAAAAGTAGAGTCAGTCCTACCTTCAGGGATCTAAGAGTCTGGAGACCAAGCGACAAGCTTTTTTCATTATCATCTAATAAAAACAAAACAGTAAGAGTCAGACACTTCTATGCTGGCTTGGATGTCAGCCTAAACACCATTCAGTTTATTTGTCCCAGCTATCCACCCAGCAAACCAGCTAGCTAACTACCCAATAAACACCTGTTGAGCTTTATTGAGTACTTTTTCAGATCATTACAGCTAAAAGAAGGTAAGAGCCAAAAGTCAAACCAAAGTCTTTGTTACTCTAGAGGACAAAGGCCTTCAGTAAAATATAGGCAGGTACATAAGTGTAGTCTAACATAGAACATATGAGAAGCACAGGAGAGTAGGTGATCAGGCACTTGTGGCAGAGGAGTAAGAGAATCTTGTCTTCACCAGTAACAAGTTCATGAAAAGTGCCTTTTGGGACATTTTAACTTATACATTAAAAAAAAAATCTGTCTTTAGGCAGGTAAGATGGCTCAGTGGGCAAAGTGCTTGCTGTCAAATCTGATGATCTGAGTTCACTCCTTGGAATCCACACAGTGGAAGGAAAAGCCTAACCTCTGACCTCCATAAAAGTGTCATGTCATATGAGCACACCCTCCCCAAACAAGTAAATAAGTGAATGTAGGAAAAGTCTGTCTCCTATGGCTTATATGCATCATGGAATTTCTTTTAGCCATAAAGAAGAAAGCTATGTCATTTGTAGGAAAATGGATGCAACTTGAGGTGATCATAGTAAGTAAATTAAATCTTTCAGAAAGACAAATACTTCATGTTTTCTGTCATTTTTGTGTCTTCTTTCAAAAGGGGACACACAATCACGTATAAACAGATTACATAAAGTAGTAGTGAAGCTGTTGAGGGCAACAGTGGGGGCTAACTGAACAGTGAAGAGTGAGAAGGTACATTTACATATGTGTGAAAATAGGCTTATGTGATCAGGTATACTTTTATTATTAACATTTGTAATTACATGTGTTTATTTATGGGAGGCATACCTGTGCTGTGGGACACATGTGGAAATCAGGACAATTTTCAAAAATCAGTGTTTTCCTTCCACCATGTAGGTTCTGAGGATCAAACTCAGGCTGTCAGACTTGATTCCAACTGGCTCCATTCTATTTTTAAAAATTATTTATCTAATATTTATGCATGTGTGCCTAAGTATGTATATATATATATATCACATGTGCACAGGAGCCTGAGGATGTCAGAAGAAGGTGTCAGATCCTTTGGAAGGAGTCAGAGGTGGTTGTGAGCCATCCTATATAGATGCTGGGAACCTAACCTGAGTCTTCTGAAAGAGCAGGAAAAACTCTAAACCACTGAGCCATTTCTCTAGCCCCCAGTAAGTAAGTAAAGTAAGTAAGTAAATACATTTATTTTTAAAATAATGTGCTGGGCTGAGCATGGTGGTACATGCCTTTGATTTCAGTACTCAGGAGGAGGGACAGGAGAATCTCTGTGAGTTCAAGGACAGCCTGATCTGTATAGCAATATCCAAGACAGACAAGACTATATAGAGAGACCTTATCTCAAAACAATAACAACTGTGATGCATATGGTGGCACATGCCTTTAATCCCAGCACTTGGAAGGGTAAAATTATCACAAAGGTTCAGATTATAAGGAAATGGGAATCTTGGATTTTGAAGAAGTCAGTATTATAGGCATGAGACCTCAGGAAGGTTTATGTTCAATCCATGGGTCTAGACCCCAATTTAACTCACCAACCACAGCTGCTGGGCAATCCAGACGGAGAGAGCCCACTGTAATCAGTAGGTGCTCAATCTGGCCTACTACTTTGAGATGCCGTGGTAGAGAAAGCTTTTCTCCTTCATGCTTGTGAGATTTGACATGGTCCTTTAGTCTGAAACAGAGAGAAAGCTATCATAATCCCATTGGCAAGGTTTTCTGTCTCAGAATCAGGTTGTCTAGGGACTTCCTGGGCTAGCCAGCCTATACTTGCTTTAGCCCTTTCTTCCTAAACATTCCAGAGGAATACAAAAGAAAACATGAGACTTGTTTCCTGTCTTTAAGAAGCTTAAATCAGTAGCTGCATTTGTGTAGAGAGGAGTTGACATGTTCAGAGAATTCTGCTCTGCATCCTAATATCCCCATATGTGTGTGAGATAGTTTAATTAGTGTGTCTTTTTACCCATCTGTGGATAACAGATATCAGAGGGCAAATTAATCCTAATTTAGAAAAGGCTTCATTCAAGGTCCAATTTTCTCCTCCTTTCTACTTCAATTTCTTGTCATAAAATTGTCTTAGTCTATAAGATTAATGGGGACAGGCACTTGTTTGATAAGAATATTGATGCTGGGAGAGCAAAGAATATTATGGAGGAAGTCCTCACTAATTTGACTTGCCTTTGCTGGGATGGAAAGAAAGGAACAGCTCCAAGGATTCACACAATTACATAAGCTGATTGGAATAGCTAGCACCCAAGCTATTATGGGCTGGTGGATAAATACTTAATTATGGACTTTCTGTGCCAATACTTCTGTTCTCCTCCATTTCCTCTCTTTTGGTGTTACAGCCCATCCAAAAGAAAACTAATTGCAGTTTTACAGATGGCTATTAGCTCCTCCGGAATCATGGCAGTCTGCTGCCTAATTGTGCACCAGGACATCATTAGTCTTCCTGAAACCATCACATTGTACATACCTCATCTCTTCACTACATTAAAAAAAAACAAAGACAAAAAACTTAAGATTCTTCCCACTTGAGTCCTGGAATCTACCTTACCCCAATCCTAAACAGTAATGTACAAAATAATTCACAGAACAAACTTCAGAGAGTCACAACAGTGGTTGGGGAGTGAGAGTTAGGCAGATATAGAAGAAACAGACCATATAATGCAGCCATTGAGAACTGAAATGAAGCCCTGGGTAAGCCTAGTTGAGAATACGCATGTTTTGGATGACGTTCTAAACAGGCCACTTGGTCTGTCTCAATAATTACAGAGATTTGGGCTAAGGAATAATTTGTTGTCTATAGCAGTGGTTCTCAACCTGTGGCTCATGACCCCTTTGGTCACAGGGATGGCCTAAAACAATTGGAATTTACATTATAGATATTTACATTACCAATCATAACAGTAACAAAATTACAACTATGAAATAGCAACAAAAATAATTTAATGGTTGGGGGTCACCACAACATGAGGAACTGTGTATTAAAGGGTCACACCATTAGGAAAGTTGAAAATCACTGGTCTACAGAAAACTGTGGGAAGTAATATTAGGTTGATTCTAGGCAAGATACCTCAGGAAACATCTGGCACTTTAAAAGAAAGAATAAGAAGAAGGAAGAAGTAACAGGAAAGGTTGCATGAAATGAATGGCTTTCTCGGTACAGAAGAGGGAAAATCCTGGGTTTTCTTTTTCTCTCCCCTAGGTAGAGAAAGCCATGCTTGCTTCTACACATCTGGAGGACAACAGGACAACTTGCTGTCTAGAGAAGAACCAAGGCAGGCATATACTGAGCAAGAGTCTTACACGTTCTCATTCCATACTCTAGAAGCCTGCTCAGAATTTGGAAAGTGGAAATTAACAGAAGGCCCAAGGTTTCCTGCATTTCTTCCATTGTCTGACAAATTACAACATACCCCTCTATTAAGGAAACTGGTTCTGGACTAGAGAAAACTTTGCATGTTTCCCTTGCTTCTGTGGATACATTCAAGCATTTTAACCTTAAACCAGATTCAAGCAAGAAATAGAATTACATCTGACTTTCACCCAGCACAAATGCTACTTACCCCAATCTGTCCACACAGGCTGAGGAGATGAGATTATATTGACAGCCAGTGTCAACCAAAGCTTTCACATCCTTCCCAGCACACTGTGGGAAGGAAATATACTCTTTAATAGGATCTAGAGAAGCAAAAGAGGAATGAGACAAAGAGCAGGCAGCAGATGGCAAATGAAAGGCATGGCTCAAGAGCAGTCTTCCAACTGGTCTGTTGGTGCTGTCCCTTTTCCCCACTGCTAAATCTGTCTTTGACTGGCTTTTTCCTGCTAACTAAATCTAAGGCTGACAGAATACCCATAAAATCCTTTTTGGGTTTTGCTCTATATCCTAAATATTATATACACAATCTTTAAAAAAAAAAAATCATTCTGGGGGGCAAATTCAGGGCCTTGAGCATGCTAGATGAGGTTTGTTCTGTTTTGTTTACCACTGAACTACATGCCAGCTCTTTAAAAAGATCATACATCCTGTGTAAATCTGATAAAAGCTTTGGTATTTCTTCCTATTCAAATGTGCACACATGGCCGGGCAGATGTGGCGTATGCCTTTAATCCCAGCACTTGGGAGGCAGAGGCAGGCAGATTTCTGAGTTCAAGGCCAGCCTGGTCTACAGAGTGAGTTCCAGGACAGCCAGGACTACACAGAGAAACCCTGTCTCAAAAAACAAAACAAAACAAATTAAATGCGCATACATAAAATATTGTATGCATTTCTAGTATATAGAACTTTAAAACCCACTTATTAATTCCATGTTAACAACCACTATCTATAAAGTTTTGATGAGAGGGCCTACTATTGGGATCATAAAGGGCCCTCAAATCCTACTTTTTAAAAAAACTCTAAAAAAAAAAAATGTTCTCTTACCTGGCAAGACACTAAAATCATGTCATCTTCTTCACACTTCTTTAGCCCTTCAGACTTAGCCTGATTGAATTTGTTGGTCTTAGAGGCCCAAGGAACACGACTGCTCCGGAGCTTAGACAGGTTGGTTTCCATGAGGCGCCTCTGCAGAATGTTATGAGGTTGCTTGAGGGACAGAAAGCAGAGGCTTCTTACTGCCAGGGCACTCCCTGCTCTCCCAACATCCCACTGCTGGCTCTCCAGAAATAACAAGGAACTTCACTTAACAGCTCTAATTTTGCTTCTTATTTTCCCCTCAGGTGAGGATAGCATTGGTATTGTCAGAGTAGGTACTATAGACCAAAGTGTAACAGCCAACTCTGGAGTATGCTGCTTTGTTTCTGTCAACTGGACAGAAGCTCAGGACATGTGAGAAAATGGACCCTAGTTGAGAAAATGTCCCCATCAGGTTGGCAAGCCTCAGGCACATTTTCTTGATTGACAATTGATATGGAAGGGCCTATCCCACTTCAGGTAGTGCTGTCTCTGGGAAGGTGAGCCTAGGGTGTATAAGAAAGCAGGCTGAAGGCTGTAGAGATGGCTCAGTGGTTAAGAGCACTGACTACTCTTCCAAAGGTCCTGAGTTCGATTCCCAGCAACCACATGGTGGCTCACAACCATCTATAATGGGATGGTTTTCTGGTGTGTCTGAAGACAGCTATAGTATATATATATAATAAGTAAATCTTTTTTAAAAAAAAAAAGAAGAAAGAAAGAAAGCAGGCTGAGCAAATCATGAGGAGCGAGCTATTAAACTGAGCTCACTACAGCCTGTGCTTTAGTTCCTGCCTCTAGGTTCCTGCCTCTAGGTTCCTGCCCTAACTTTCTTCAGAGATGATTTGAGGGTTGGGATCTGTAGGCCAAAATAAATTCAAGGGTTTTTGTTTGTTTGTTTGTTTGTTTGTTTTTTGTTTGTTTGTTTTTCCCATGGTGTTTTATGATAGCAATAGAAACCTAATGAAGACAGCAGTTTGGTACCAGAGAGTGGGTCTGACCATGCTATTTTTTTGGAGGAATGTGAAAGACTTTGGAACTTGGGACTAAAAAGTGTGACTGTGAAAGAATATGGAGACTCTGGTGGATTTTAAGAGGCCATACTAGAATAGCTTAGAACATAGACATGTCAGAGCAACATGGACTGTAGATGCCCAGTATAAGAGGTTTCAGAGGGGTACATTATTAGCAGTTGGGCTGATGCTGTTTTGTGGGTTTTGTACTTTGGCAAAGAATGTGTGCTTTCTGCCCTTGTCCTAAACATTTTTCTAAGATAAAATTGCAAAGTTATGGACAAATTTCTTTGGCAGAGGAAATTCTAAGACAGTCTAACATTGATTCTGTCAAATGGTTATTAGTAGTCATTCTTATGTAGTTCTCCAATAAAAAAGACCAAGTGAGGCAGAAAAATATAAAATGTACAGCCATAAATATAAAAGAGCACCAGGAAACTTAATGTTGCAGCCAGGGCTTGTGTTGAGAGAGATATGGAGATGAAGGAGTGAAGGAGACCCTAGATCTGCCTTGGGAGAGGAAAGGGTGCCAGGCCACACCCAACTAAGCTTCTAACTTGTAAAAGAAAAAAGCCTAAGGAATTTTCTGCTTCTAGAAAGAAACAAACATCAAAAGCTTCTGCAAATGTTATTCAAGGGAGCAGACTCCATCCCAACCTGGTAGCGGAGCTCAACAGTGTTGTCTACATGGTTGCTAGCTTTAGAACCAGGTAAGATACATGAGTAAAGGAGTCATGGAATCTTCCTCTGTGGTTTCAGAAAGCCTCTGAGGCCAGGCTTGTGTCAGGGGAGTCCCTGCATGGAGGCCCCGAGAGACCATCAAGTGAAATGAAGCCTGGATTATGTTTGAGACACTAAGATGTTGGTGATGCTAAAACAGAAATGTCTGCCAATGAGACCTGCACATAGGGAGAGGAACCAGCCTGAGAGAAAGATGTATCTTGCAGGCAGCAAAGCTAGAGGGGTAAAACCCTTGACAATAGGCATGGAATTACAGGATTTAGAGTTTGCCCTGCTGGATAGAAGCATGTAATTTGCCTTTTGATTTTGCAGGGGTTTACAGTTAAGAGACTGGCTTGAGTCTCAGAAGAGACTTTGTACTTTAAAATGGTGTTGTACCTGTGAAAGAAAGGGAATAGAGACTTTTGAAATTGGACTAAATGCATTTCATATTATGATATGGCTCTGAGAATGGGGGGGATGTGGAGGCTTGGATGAGATGTCTCCATATTCTTGGGCATTTGAATGCTTGGTCCCTCGTTGCTAGTGCCATTGTGGGAGGCTTAGGCGGTGTGAGTTAGAATGGCCCCCATAGGCTTATATATTTGAATGGTTAGTCACCAAGGAGCGGCACTCTTTGATAGGATTAGAAGGTGTAGTTTCCTTGAAGGAAGTGTGTCACTGGGGGGAGGCTTCGAGCCCACATCCCCACACGCATACACCCACTCCCTCTACCACCACAACCCCTTGAAGATCAGGATGTAACTCTCACTACTGCTTCAGCACCATGCGTGTTGGCATGCTCCCCACCATGATGATGCTGTACGAAAGCTCTGAAACTGTTTGAGCAAGCTCCCAATTAAATGTTTTTATTTATGAAAGTTGATTTGCTTGTAGTATCTCTTCACAGCAATAGAACAGTGTCTAGGACAGGGGATATGGCCTTGCAGGAGGAAGTGTGTTACTTAGTGCAGACTTAGAGGTTTTCAAAGCCCTGTGATATCCTCACTGTGCCCTTTCTGCTACATGTTTGTAGTTTTAAGACATAAGCCCTCCGCTTCTAGCTCTAATCACCATGCCTGTCTGTTACTACACTTTCCCACCACAGTTGTGGTGGGCTCTTATCCTCTGGAACCCTAAGCCCAAATAAATCTTCCTTCAATAAATTGCCTTGGTCATGGTGTTTTATCACAGTAATAGAGAGTAGATATAGGACCAACTTTGGCTTAGGAGAATCAAAGAACCCTGGTGATGTGGACTTCTGCCTTCCTCAAGAGAAGAAAGCTGTATTCTAGAATAAGTGATCTCTGTGTTTTCCCAGACAACCATAAGTCAGTATCTTATAGAAAAGGCAGCTCATTGTCATGGGTACTCAGAAGCTCTGCTTATTGCTATATTAAATGGCACCCCTTATAGTCTTAGAGTCACCCCTCTAGTCTTACTTTTCACACCTATTTTGCAGGTGCCTTGTAGGCTGGATCTTCTGATGACGGAGTTACCAACAGTGTTGATAGAATAGGAAGACAGTCATGGCTGAGCAAACCTCATAACATACACATTTTGGAACCAGGCAAATCCCTCAGGAATCATCCTCACTGATAGCCTCTAGACTTCAAACTACTTGTATCCCTTGGCCTGTCTTGTTACTCATTTGCCTCCTTTCCTCCTCATCCTCTTTCTCTTTACGTCCTTCCATTCCTCAACATCCACCTACAGCATTGAGGGTTTAACCTTGGGTATGCTAGTATTTTCATATAGCCAACACTGGACCACTAAGCCAGATTCCCACTTTTTAATTAACAGAAAGTGAGGGCCTAAAACAGACCCTGACCAAGAAGAAACTTAACAGACTTTATATACATGTCAGAAACCTAACGTTAGGAAACAGAATGACAGACATACATTCAAGTTTGAGTTTTGGTAGAACTTAGTATAGTTTCTATATCATATATATTCATATTTCTCTGTTATTACTCAAAGTGGCCTCCAGACCATTTAGAAAACTTCTTTCTTTTTTTAGGTTAAGTCATTTGATCTGAGAAATTTTCTATACATGTGTGTCTTATGCCCACTTTACAATAACATTTCAGAACTCTCAAAGGTTAGCACTTAGCCCCAAGATTCAACCAGCCACATTCCTCCTTTGATTCAAAGGGTAAGATGTTACTCCCCATTCAAAAAATTTTTAAAGGTTAGTGTATGTGTGTACCCAGGTACTACACCATATATATTGGGGCCAGAGGACAAATTTCAGAAGTACATTCTCTCCTTCCACCATGTGGATCCCAAAGATAGAACTCAGGTTATCAGACTCAGTTGCAAGTGCTGTTACCTGTTAAACTATGTTGCTGGTCCATCTTAATCCATTTTAAGAAGACCACTACATACTAGTAAAATCAATAAGTCAGGAATGGGCATGGTGGTGCATGCCTGTTATCAGGAGCCTGAGCCAGAGGATCACAAGTTCAAGATCAGCTTAGACAATATAGTGAGACCTTTTCTGAAGAAAAAAGACATTGCTATATCACCATTTATTTAGAAATATGGTGATTCCCACGTCATAAGTAAGACTGCAGCTATAAAAAAAGGCCAGCTTACATAGGTTTAAGTGGAGTTCTAAAGGAATAAGAAATTTGAAGGTGGACATTGCCTACATCAACTCAGCAGATTAACAAATTTCATTTCTCTTACACATGCCCCCATGGTCATAAGCAGGTGCCCTAGATCCAGGCATTACATCCATTCATACTCAAAAGAGGGAAGAGGAGGAGAACCATCCCAATGCCATCTGTCCCTTTTGTCAGGAAAGCTAATGTTTTTCTAGAAGTTCCATTAGCAGTTTTTCCCCCTGTATCTTACTGGTGAAATTCAACAGCCAATCCTTATTTCAACCTTGGAAAATAATTTAGCTTATCTAATCTCTATAAACAGTCAAATAGAAAAGGACTGAAAATGGAAAACCAACTAGATAACTAAAGCATCTGCTAGAACATGCAAAAACTAAAGTATATGTTTGTATGCATATACAACACACACAAACACATACACAGTGATTGATTTAATTTTTAAGTACATGTAGTTATATATGCATGCATTTGTGTGTGTGTGTGTGTGTGTGTGTGTGTGTGTGTGTGTCTGCTTCTTGTCTGCAACACAACGGGCCAAGCACCTCAAGTTCTTATTACTATGCGTTATGCGCCTTTATTCCATGAGTCCAAATGAATTATTGTTTCCTAAAGTTCCTTTTGTCACAGTAACAAAAACATAACCAATACACCTGTAACATCTTTTCCCTCACAGCTGTCCTACTTGGTGCATTAAACTTATTTGTTGAACTATTGGCAAGTATGTTTTGGGGTGGGGAGTGTATATTCAGGAGTGCAAATGCCCTCAGAGAACAGAGGGAGCACTGGATCTCCTGGATCTCTAGTTACAGGAGGTTACAACCATCAGGTATAGGTAACCACCAGTAACCTCCGCTCCACTGGAAGAGCAGTGTGTGTTTAAGAACCCTGAGCCATCTCCCCAGCCCATACTTGGTGCTATCATCTATAGATACTTGAGATCATTGTACAAACATATATCAATTTAACTTATTAATTACTATTGTATTTCTTCCACATGTTTGTCATCAGAAATGTTGTAAAAAGCTCAACATTGTATTTTCCCTGAACATCTCTTCCAACTAGTGTCTATAGTAATCATTCTGTTTGTCTTGTCTACCTCTGCTCCTTTTTAAAATGTCAGCATTCTTCAGTGTTCTATATTTGGCCTTTTTCTCACTTTACATATTTTCCATGGGCGATTTTATCTGCTTTCATTGAATAGATCACTACCTTTATAAGGTCCTTTATTTAGTTCAAGAACAGCTCACTCCTGAGTCTCAGGCCCATAGACCTAGGCTCTCCTCCTCTCCCTGGACACTCCACAGGCACTTCAGACTCAATTTCTCCTTTCCATATTTCCTATAGAGGTTGTTTTTCCTTCTCTATCACCTATCTTGGTGAATTAACTTCTTCTCATATGTTACTCTATTTCTGCTGCTACTGCTAAGTCTAAGCAACTGTAATCCTAAAACATTACCTTCATGATTTCTTCCCCTTACAATTTCTCTTGCCAGCTGGAACAAACAAAAATCCTCTCAATTTAGCATTCAAGATCTACTAACTACCACTTATCCTCCTCCCCAATCTCCTCTATCTAATTATCGCAGCTTGAAGGCTTTCTACTTTTAGCAAATTACCACTTGTCGTATATTACCTTGAGCAAATCATCAATCTCACTAAGCCTTGCTTTCTTTAACAGTAATAAAGGAGGTTTGAGCTCCACGTTTGGTCAGGAACTTCTTCCTGCCAACCTTAGCAAATGGCATTGCTATTTACTTGGTTTGGTTTGGTTTGATTAAGTTTTGAAATGGGTCTCACTATGTTGTCCTGGCTAGTCTTAAGTAGCTTGTAACTATAGGCAGTGTACCCAACTCATACACATTCTTTTTCTTTTCATTTCTATTTTATATGTATGGGTATTGTGCCTGCATGGATATCTGTGTACCCCAGAAAGGCCAAAAGAGGGAAGGAGTTGGATCCCCGGAACTGGAGTTAGAGAAGGTTGAGTGCTGGGGTGAGGGCTCCAGCACAATTGATCCCTAGTCAGCTGCAAGTGCTCCTTAGCTCTGAGCCATGTCTCTGGCATCATATGCATCCTTGATCCTTTTCCTATCCTCCCCTCCCAAGTGCTGTTGCTCCTTCCTCTCAACCACACTTACAGTCACTAGCCTTTCCCGTCTTTACTTCCTCCAATCTAACCAAGCTACCATCATTTTCTACCTATAGTGCAACAGCCTTCTAATTTATCTTCTGATTTTTATGCTTCAGTTCACTCTCTGCATAGTGACCACAGTTAAGTTTGGCTTTGTTTTTGTTTGTTTTTAAATGAATGCCAGAGTCTGGGAATGTAGTTTAGTGGTAGAGACTTACCTAGAACACACAAAGCTCTGGTTCAATGCCCATCATTGTGTCACTGTTACTACCTCCTGTCAGCACACTCCTTGCTCATTCTGTACTAGCTACATGGGTCCTCTCTCAATTCTCTAATTCTATGAAGCATCCTGAGGGCCAGACCATTGTACCTGCTGTGTCTTTTGTTTTGGTTTGGTTTTTTTGAGACAGGTTTTCTCTCTGTATCTCTGGTTGTCCTAGAACTTACTGTGTACAACAGGATAGCCTCAACCTCAGAGATATGCCTACCTCTGCCTCTGGAGTGCTAAGATTAAAGTACACCACCACCTCCCAGCATATCTGCTGTATCTTTTGCCCAGAGCATTCATTTTTTTTCCTGACATATTTTACTCCCTCATTTCCTTCAATATTTCCATAAAGGTAATCTTTCTAAATAGTATTTTATTTATTGACAATTGCATACAGATATACAATGCATCTTGACCATATCCGCCACCAACTTCCATTCCTACTCTCTGCAGCCCATAACAGATACCCTTCTAGAGGCTATAATTACACTGGCCTTTGAAAGTTCCTTCTAAGGCTACAAAGTTCCCTAGTCCTAGACCCATGACATTATAGGGAGCTAATCTATAGGGCACCAGCCTAAGCTTCTCTAATTGACGGAGATCTGTTCTCATCAGGTATTTGATAGTCAGTTACCCTCACTGTGTTCTGTTATCTCCCCCTCCTCCCACCTTAATTCTAGTTACTTTGGCTAAAGCTTTTTGGTTATATGCAGACTCAAACATAGGAAGGAAAGAAAATTTCTCTCTGCTACAAGGCAAGGAGGGACATAGCCATACAGGCCAGTGATAACATCATGCAAGAAACACAGCATATCATCTCATGGCATACTGCTTTCAAAGAGTAAAGTCTTTAGTACAACAAGAACTTTTATTAACCAAAACAAGAAAAATGACAATAGGCACAACTCTAAGAATAATGATGCTTTTGTCTAGCCCTATTATTTTTTTAAAAGTCAAATATAATATGGCTCATCAATTTGGTTTTAGTTCTTAATTTAATACAAAAACCACAATACAATGGAATGATAAAATAAGGGAGCCAGACAATTCATTTCCACAGCAGATTTTGTAGCAGCCAACTCCATACACAAAGCAATTGGGCAGAGGATTGGGGCCAAGAGAATATGACCATCTTTGATCACCTTACAGGTGCCATCTGCTAAGCCATCAGTGTTTGCTATCAAACCATAAACATTACAGAGATAGCATGGTACAAGGTAGGTGGTTTAGAAAAGCCAGCAGCATAATTAAAACATGGGATACTCACCTGATGAAAAACATGTCCACAGTCAAACAAAGAATCCACAGTCTTGACACTGTTCACACCTCAGTGTCAGTAAGAGTTGGATTTGTGCCCTCCTCTTGTACCTCCTTTTTCTGTCCCCTTTCTATTGGGCTGTTGGATAAACTACTTCAAGTAAAAACTACTGTTAATTTTAATACCCTCCAAATTTCACATCGTGGAAGAAAATGGAGTCAGTATGATCTGTCTTGTCTATAAACTGAGTTTATGTGTTTCTAAAATCCAAGAGAAGGCTGCATCACCAGTTCCAAGAGAGCTCCAAGCACGCTGCTTCGCCCACCCTTGCAGCTCTCCTCACCCTCCCTCAGCCAGCCTTGGTTTCTGGGATGTATTCTGATTCCTCCCTGCAGTAGCTTGCACATTAGAGGTGCAAGAACAGTGAGAGAGGGAAATTAACTCTATGAAAATGGGATACAGAAGGTGTGAACTATGGTTCAGGGTTTCACAGTGAACTGCTGTGTGCCGTACCCATGGCTGTACTCTGAAAGCATGCTCCTTATAGCCTTCAGCTATGTTCTGTGCTTTCAGCTCCTTGTAGCTCAACTGTGACAAAGGAGTCAGAAAAGAATTATCCTTACATGGTTCAAAGCAGTATATGGAATCTTAGAAAGAAGGATGTTATGGTAATTCTCAATAAGGAACTTCTTAGCCAGCCAAACCAAACATCAGTGCCTTAGAGCCAGCATTCTAGAAATCCATGTTTTGATTCTTCTAATAATACCCCCCACACACACTTTATTAAACAGGATTACTTTGGTCTGAAGGTGAGAAGATTCAGACTGAATTTGCCAAATGAATCATGAATGCTTTAAAGTGAAAGAAGGAAGAGAGAGCTATCTCTTTGACAGGAATAAACTTTAATCATATCACCCTCAGTTAACATGACTAGATCAACTATACCCAGGCTCAAGCGGAAAAACAGCTTTTAAAAACAGAGTAAGATAACTGGAGTAACTTTCCCTTCATAAGAATATCTAATGGCAGGCAGAGAAAAGCTTTGGTATTGATGAATTGTTAGAACTACTGATGGGGGAGAAGCAGAAGCTCTTGCCTCTGTTGCCATACTGGGGACAGAAATAGCAATTTCAGTGACCTAACGCCAACAACCCCAATTAAGTATTTCAGAAGCTCAAAAGCTCAAAATATAAAAATACTAGAAAGATTATCCAGAGCATTTATTTCTACTACAAAAAACATTTAATTGATGTTTCATAATTTTTTCCACACATAATGAGGAAACTATAAATTAAAAAAGCAATCAAAGCTAGGAGTGATGGTACGCACCTTATAATCTCAGCAATCATGAGGCTGAGACAGGAGAATTAAGAATTAGAAGCCAACGTGGGCTAAGTGATGAGATTCAAGCCAGCCTAGGTTATATAGATCAAGATCCTGATGTCTCATTAAAAAATCTCTCTCTTTTTTTTCTTCAAAACAACAACAACAACAACAACTCCTAATGAAGCTACAAAGTTACATATAAATTTGTGAGCAAGGGAGAGAATTAAATATAGGTCACATCCCTCAGCCATTCACCCTATTCAATAGATGGAGGACAATATGGTTTTGGATTCTGGCCCACATCCTGAACTTCTACTTAATACCAAGAATAATACTGCCAGAAATAAAAAGACTGCAACAGCCCAGCTCTACGTACATGCATTATCTGGTCTGTGAGAGGAAGCAGTCAGAGCTTCCTCCATCTTCCCAGTCTTTAGAGGGAAGAAGGAGAATTGAGAGTGGTGAAGAGATGTTTAGGTTATGGAAAGATTTGAGCTTGACCTCTATTCCTCTCTCTCACCCCACTCCCCCACCCAGGGTAGAAAATCAAAGGTAGATTAAGACCTAAACTAAGTAGATTTGGGGCGGCGGGGAGGGGGGTGCAATAAAATCAGCTAAAGCATATATTCAGCAACTATCAAGAAAACTCGCTTTTCACTGTTTCTCAATCACCCACTACAAGTCATCTTAGTCTGGGACACATAACTGGCCACGCAGGCAGCCTGTAAGGAGGCAGTGGGAGCCAGGACTTCCTTACGAGGCTCCAGCTCCAGGAGCCAAATTCTAGATTCTGGATAAGCCAGTGGAGAGGAGATCTGAGGGCAATAAGGTATGGTCTCTTTCTTCCTTGGACAGGGAGGACAGAGTCGGGAGAGAGGAGACTGCGCCAAGGGAGAACAGGCAAGGAAAGCTGCCTAGACTCCAGGGATGTGAGATAGGGAGGGGTTTTGAGAGCACCCGCCAGGAACAGACAGCGACAAGCCTGGCCGGTGACTCAGTGAAAGTGGCAGTGAGGGCCTGGGCGTCAGTAGCGGCCCAGAGGCCCGTGACGGGCGTGACCGATGGTGGGGAGCTCACCGTGTCCTTGGACGAGCCCAGCTTTTTGAGGCCGTCCAGGGGCAGCAGGTCGGCGGAGTCCTTGTGGATGAACTGCACCGCCTGCTTCATCCGGCGCTGCTGCCGAAGAGACGCCGCTTCCCGCATGTCTGTCTCCTTGCGGCCGCCCTCGGTGAGAAGCCCTGAGTAAAACATCGCTGAGACGCCCGCGGCCGGGCGGCCGGGTGTCCCCTCCCGAGCACCTTCAACCACGAGCTCTTGGACAGCGCTGCGGGAGCCTGCTCCCGCGTCTTTTATAGCCGAGCGTGACGTCACGGGGAACAGCCAGTGCGCGCGGGAGAAGGCGTGGCCAGCAAAGCGCCCCGCCCCTCTGGCGCAGGTTCAGGGACAGGGGAGGGGTCTATCTAGCGTCAACCACCCACCTCTGCTCCATCACCCACTCTGAGGAAAAAGCCAGCTCGGAGCAGCCTGCGGCGGACAGACTGACCTCGGGGTGCTGAGGGTCTAGCTGAGCCGCTTCGTCCAACTGTCCCCTCTCCCGCATGAGTTACCCTGCCCTGCATGCATGGAAAGGGCTGTGCGGCCCTGTGCTCCAGCAGCCTAGCCTCTTCCACCCTAGTCGGCGCCTTCGGGCTCTTGGCTCACCTGTCCAGGAAGCGGCCGATCCCGGGATCACTGACAGCTGAGCCATGTTCTGCTTCTCAGAGTTGTACCTCTGTGCTCCAAAGTTGGGAGAGCTCCGGATTCCTACAACTTCAGGTCGGTCCCCACCCACTGGGCCACGTGACTGCGGAGGGGGCCAGGAGGATGGGCTGGAGCGGGTCTTTCCGGGGACCCCTCCTCCTCTTGGCACCCTCTGTCCGAGCCCAGCACCAGAGGTTGGGAGGCAGGTCTGGTCTGAAGCCTTCACTTCTCTGGGAGTACACCTGCTCTTAAGAATACCAAGGAAGCATCTCAGGTTGTGTGTGTGTGTGTGTGTGTGTGTGTGTGTGTGTGTGTGTGCTTGTTTGTTTGTTTGTTTTCGCTGTGAATATTAGATTTTATGCTCAAGGATGGAGGTGGAATGCATCCTTGTGGGAAAATTGAAAGCCATGCTAAAAGGAATGTCCTTCTGGGTTGGAGACTTGACATATGACTTAATACAAATCACATTTCTACATGTGGGAATCACCACTCCTCTCTTCACCTCAAAGAAGCAGGCATGAATCAGAAAAGATCTGTACCCTGAGAGCACCATAATTCTCAATAATGACACTGACTGAGCTTTTACGGTTGTGAGCTGGATATAGACTGATTATTACTTACAATGCAGTGAAGGACAGCAGCGATGAGAAGACATTCACCACCATCCCCTTTATTTAGGCAAATACCCGAAGCAGCCAGTTTGCCTCCAGAATGTCTCTGGCTTTTCCTTTCCATTGTTCGCTGGACTCTTAAAGTACCATCGTCTCACAGTCCTGTTAAGAGCACCCTAAAGGGTGTCTGCTCTTAATGGAAGGACCCACACACCCTCTTCTGTGACTTCATCCTGCACTTCAGCATCTTGAGTTTTCTTCCAGTACAGGGAAGAAATCTTTCTCCCTGTTGCCAAGTGGCTTGCCTTTGGAGTGCCGCTGAGTGGGATGTCCCCTCTGACCCTCTTCAGTGATCTATGCTGCTTCCAGACCTCAGCTCAATCTTTGCTTCTTTCAGAGGACTCTCTGACGTAGGTTGCGCTTCCTCCTGAATGCTTAGCATCAAACCCCCAAGAGAAGGCTATCAGTAAACACTCATACGGGCATGACAAAAAGTTAAGATTGTGTCTCAGGAAAACAAGAGACAGAGCTGTAGGATCTCTCTTCAGAACCTGTGCTGGCCTTCCCAGACCTGCAATAGCTGGTCTCAACTCATGGACCTGCTTATTTCCCTCTGCCCTCCCTTCAATGGCTGCCCTAGTTTTTGGAGCACACAGACTGCTTGTAAGAAAACAAAGAAAGCTGCTCACCTAGCTTCAAGGAAGCCCCAGGGCAGGGGGCTTTTCCTCCCTGGGAGAACAGGCAGGGGTGCTCATCTTCCAGTCCTCTGGCACACTTCCATATCGCTTGCCCTGGTTCCTTTCTCTCCTGTTGCCTGGGTCCCTGCCTGGTTGTTCACCTAGGGAACTGTGAAAGACAGGCCTGCCTTGTCTGTCTAGGACTGGTGCCTCCATTCTTGGCAGGGTGTCAGAACAGCCCAGCACAGAGGGCCCATATAGCTTGGCTTGGGACATCTTTCCTCGGGAAAGAAACCAGGCAGCTAGATGCTCTGTGGAAGGCTTTGGAATTCTTGAGACAGTTCAACTCAGTCTTGCAGCCTGTTGTATCTGAGGATGTTCTGACAGAAGAAAGGGGCTCCTGTCATAGCTAGACTACCCCTGGGAACACCAGGAAGCCAAATCTGTCTGGTTAAACTGGAACTTGACCATATCAAGTGTTGCTGAAAAAAATCAATGGGCCGTGGCTGTAGCTGGGAACCTTTGTGTGAATTCAGGGCTCATTGCTGTAGTGGGGTTTGTGTTCTGCAATTGGATCTGTGACCATAGTACCCACTGGTCCCCTTACCTCTTAAAGACCTTTCTTGCCAGACTGACTCCATCACTGTTCTTATACATGGTTGATGTGAGGAGGTTTGCTCTCCCTGCCTCAGCACACACATTGAGTTTCTGCAAACTACAGCCTGGTCCTTCATGTTGAAAAGGCTTGCCTCTCTGTGATGTATTCAATTCCCAAATGATTGAGCAAGTCATTTTCTACTTCTGAGTCTGTTTCCATGTGTACCAAAATTATGTAGTAATATTCGAATATTCAGTTTTGCATTATAAACTCTGAGGACTGCACCAACAGGAAAGATTAATATTAATTCTTCATCTATCTGAAGCCCTCTGCAGCACTAGACCATGGAAGACTCATAGTGGTTGAAATCACAGGTTTTGGAATATGATATACTGGGCTTTACTCTGTCACTAATGAGCTATCTGACTCCCTGAGACTTTGATCTCTTCGATGTATTGGTAAATTGTCATGTGTCTGAGCCCACCAAAAAGCTGGCTCTGAGAGCAGGGTCCCCCCCCCCCCCAAACACCAGTCTTTCAGACCAAGTATATCTGATTCAAAGTGTCCTTCAAGGCCTCTTGTCTGGAAATGATCTGCCTACCCCCAACTCTGTGACAAAAAGAGAGAACAGCAAAACAGCCAGAGAGGAACAAAAATTCTGTGTCCTTGAGAAAAGTCTGAAGGTAAATGATTTCCTGCAGGTGCTCCTCTTGCTTATCCCGTGGTATATGAATGAGTGCCAGTGTGGAAAAGAGAAGGCTCATCCACAGCAGGCTTGTTCGTTGACAGAAGCTCAGTTGGGAACTCCAGCTGACTGCTTTCAAGTCGACAGTTATTTCCTGCTAGATGCCCTCAGTTTGCTGCTGTCTTCCTGCTAGTTTTTTTTTTTTTCCACACGCAAGTGGATTCACCCTGCACTTGCCAGATGACTACCTCAACATGCTTCTGAAGTCCATTTCTGCTGGATGTTTTGAGGACACGATTTGATGATGTTTTTCTGCCTGCTTACCTGTCTGTCTGTCTGTTATTTGCTATTTCTTCTTTTATTTTGTCTTGCTCTATACTTAATGAACTCACTCTTTCAAAACTATATTGTTCTCTGAATTTTATGGAATAGTTTCTAGAAAATGATGCCAGTACTGTCTCTGTCAGAGCTGCAGTAAGGATTAAATAAGATTATCCACATACTGTGTTGGCTTGTACCAAGAGCCCAGCAGGAAACTATTGTCATCAGTTGGGGTAACCTCAAGAAAACCCATAGGTAAGAGTGGGTCTGACTAATGTGCCTTGTAAAACTCCAGGCACACAAATCAGACCTGAAAATCTTCCTTGATCTTCAGGGCTGAGGCCTCCTGAGGTAGGGACTGGTCAGCTTGCTTCTCTTCCCAACATCTCCAGATTCTGGATTTCCCGTGTGTGCTGGCTGGTTTATGTCAACTTGACACAAGCCGGAGTCACTGGAAAGGAGGGAACCTCAGTTGAGAAGATGTAGCTCCATAAGGCATGTTCCTCTATAATGCAGCTATAGGGCATTTTTTTAAATTAGCAATTGATAGGGGGAAGGGCCTGTTCCATCCCTGGGCTGCTGGTGATTCTGGGTTCTATAAGAAAGCAGGCTGATCAAGCCATGGGGAGCAAACCGGTAAGCAGCACCCTCTATGGCCGCCGCATCAGTTTCTTCCTGTCCTGACTTCCTTCTAAAATGAACTAAGATGTGGAAGTATAAGCCAGTTCAACCCTTCCCTCCTCACCTTGCTTTTGGTCGTGGTGTTTCATCTTAGCGATAGTAACCCTAACTAAGACACCATGTTAGGTAGCTCCCATCTAAAGTTCTCTACACCTTACCTTGGCTGTTGCAGAGGATCTATACTTAGAAGTCATAGCAGACACCTAGTACTGTTTCAATCAAGATATTTTTCATGTTCTTTCTCTTTTTTAAAAAAAAGATTTATTTTTATTTTATGTGTTTGGGTATTGACCTGCATGAATGTTTGTGTGCCACATACATGAAAAGCCAGAGGAGTCCAGAAAAGGACATCAGATCTCCTGGAACTGGAATTACAGATGCTTGTCAGCTATCGTGTGGGTTCTGGGAATTGGACCCAGGTCCTCCAGAAGAGCAGCTAGTGCTCTTAACTGTTGAACCATCTCTCCAAACCCCCTTTTATGTTATTCTTACAAGTGGAAAAATAACCAGTTGTAATTTTCATCAAAAGATGCAGGGGCCTTGGGCATGGCTGGATCTAGGGTAATAATACATGATATTATCCATTTCAGCCGTGCCTTTTCCTGAGCTGATGACTGACTGTGCAGGTGCGTCCTGTTTTAGTTGTCAGCAGTTCCTGTCTTACAATCTCTTCTTCCAGAAACCCTTTCTGCATCTTCAGCCGTCAGAGAGGCCTTTGAGGATGGAATCCAGGATGAGAACTGAGGCTGGGAGCCCAGGAAAGCAGATAAGAAAGAGTTAGGAGGGAACTGCAAAGAAATATTCAGCTTTTCCCTTCAACCCATACACATTGCCCATGGCACCCCAAATTTAGAACAGCCATTCTCTGGGGTGCTCTTATCTCACCAGACCCGTCCTTATAGCCATGAATGAGCAATCTTCTTCCTGTGTCTCCTGTCACTCTCCTGTGCCTGTCACTTCCTGTGGCAAGGAGAGTCCTCAAACATTTGTCCTCTGCAAGTACCAGGTTTGTGCCTGCATGTCTGTCTACACAGCACCCGAGTCTCAGCTCTAGTCTTGGAGACCTTTTTTACTTCAGCAGGTTAAAGCGCAAATGAGGTGCCCCGCCCCTTGAGAGACATTCTGAATGTCACCACAGACTCAAAATACAAAGCTGATGGCAGCCCTGCAGTGGCTTTCCAAAGTTGGCAGAGCCTCTTTGGATCTGTTCCTGTCAGCAATGATTTGGTTTCATTTCCAGATTTTGATGTCAAAATCAAACAGATAGCAAGAGAAAAAAAAAGAGAGAAAGAAGGAAGGAAGGAAGGAAGGAAGGAAGGAAGGAAGGTTGGTTCTACCCTCCACTGTGCCGTGTGGAACCCTGGTCATGCTGCAGAAGTTTTTGATCCTCAGTTGACCTATCTTGTAGAGGTCTGTGTAGTTTTGTAGAGCACAGAGGCCTGGCCTCAATAAATATAATCCCCATTCCGTTTTCTCCCCATCACACACACACACAGAACCCAGACACAAATGAGTGACCCTCCTGAGGCAGGGTAAATGCTACACTGAGGGACAAGACCTGTGAAAACCATAGACCTCTCAGAACACAGTGAATACTAGGTAGGACAGCCTGCTCACTGGTGAACAGCCCGAATGGACAGCTCACCTGTGGTCACTATTCACCTCCTGAGCACCTTGGGTTCCACCTCTTTGAGCATGCTGTCAGGGAAGGATGGTGGCAGGCCACAGGTCCTGGGGCTGGGGGTACAGCAGAAAGATGAGAACTCAGTACATCACAAGTAGACTCCCTACAATGTAAATATGTACACGTTTACACACACAGAGAGAGAGAGAGAGAGGGAGAGAGAGAGAGAGAATGTGTGGTGTGTGTTAGGGGTCAACCTGGGCTACACAGAAAGTTCAAGGGCAGTGAAGTTGCATCTCTAAAACCAGAGAAGAGGGAGGAGGGGCTTTTCTCTCTCATAACCACAGTACAGATATAAACTTCATAAATTTACATTACTAGAATATTTTTACCTAAATTATTCATTTTCTAGTTTTGTCAATTGACGTAAAAAAGTTCTTTATTATAACCTTCTCCTCTAGTACAGGAGCCACCCAGGGTCAAATCTCTTCAGCCTCCTTAATCCAGAATGTTTCCACAGCTTTCGCTGTCCTTCATGCCACCGACACAGAATGCAGTCCCCTGTGTTTACTGCTTTTTCCTATGCGACTAAATTCCCAGTGAAATTCCCTCATAGTGTGTGAGGGTGTGGTCCATGGCAACAGGGAAACCATGGCAGCGCTTGCAGCTGCAGGAGCATGCAGTGGGGTCTCTTCACACCGTGGAACACCACGAAGCAGAACGATGAATGCTAGGGCTCGGCTCCCTTTCTCATTTGTCCCTTTTTATTCAGGCCAGGCCCCCAGTCTATGGGATGGTGCCGTCCACAGCCAGGGTAGGTGAATGTTTAACTCCTTAGTTAAGCCTGTCTGAAACACCCTGACGGATGCACAGAGATGTGTCCAATAGCTAACAGAGCTGTACCACTGTTACCCCCAGAGAAACTCCATGCCCATTACTGATCATTCCATATTCTCCCAAATTCTCCAGCCATACCCAGCCTAGAATCTACTTTCTGTCTTCATGGATTGACCTATTCTGGACACTTCATATATCTGGAACCACACAATGGTTGGTGTTTTGTGACTGGCCTCTTCTAATTAGTATAGTGTTTCCATAGTTTATCTGTTTTGTAGCAATACTTTTTTGTGACCAAATTATATTCCATCACGTGGACATAGCTCAATTTGTTTCCCTATTTGTTACTGAAGAACATTTGAGCTGTTTCTACATTTTGTGTGTAGTCTCTCCCTGTGTGAGTCTGTCTCTGTCTCTGCTGTGTGTGCATGTGTGTGCCTGTGTAGAGGTATATGGAGAGCAGAAGTTAATACTGGGTATCTTCTTTTATCGCTCTGTCATTGAACCTGGGGCTCACTGATAAGCCAGACTGGCTGGCCAACAAACCCCTGGAATCATCTTCTCTCTACCTTCCAGCTGTGGGATTACAAGCTTATGCTCCCAGTTCCTGTGCCTAGCTTTTTATAATGGGGTTGAGGATCCAAACTTAAGTCCCCATCTTGCTAACCTAAGTAACTTGCATAAAGTCACACAGCTCATAAGTAAAACTAGGCTAGCAATCTGGGAATGTCAGAAGACATAATGGAAATCTTGAGAGAGTAAGCATGGCAAAAGTTAAGCCTTGGAGAAAGGACATTTCTCAGTGACTAACAGGACGGATTGTCAGAAAAGGATACTAGGAGTACAGAAGGGCTGCTGTTGGGCGTGTGGTTCCTCTTGAGTCATCCTAGTTCCTCAGTGGAAGTCCTAAAGGTTTATTGGCTTCCTATTCTCATACCCACATTAGTCAAAACTCCAGTTGACATGTGAGATGCAGCTGCTCAAAGCTGCCAACCTCCACCTTAAGTCCCCTGGAACCAACATCCTGGTTGGTTCTTCGCGGCCACCACCAACTTACTACATGGCCCTCAGTTTGGTACCCTGTTCAGGCATCAAGCACACCAGCTGCATCCACGGTGACTGTGATAAACTGGTCATCACATGAAAGCCTGGAGACAGCAGGCACGCATCGCCAGCGTCACCAGAGCTCTTCTTGTTACCACCATGCTCTTCTGCCATGTGTGGTTACAGCCATGTGACAGCCCTGTGGCATCAGTTCCAGTTTCTGCTCAGCAACTGTTCAGTTTTTCAGCTCCCAATCAGGATGCAAGGCAAAGCTCAGATTGGAGGTAGATTTGTATTTCTTTTTTCTTTTTTTTTTTCGAGACAGGGTTTCTCTGTGTAGCCCTGGCTGTCCTGGAACTCACTCTGTAGACCAGGCTGGCCTCGAACTCAGAAATCCACCTGCCTCTGCCTCCCAAGAGCTGGGATTAAAGGCGTGTGCCACCAATGCCCGGCTAGGTTTGTATTTCTGCTTCAGGAATCCTGTAGGGAGTATTGGTTAGACTTTTAATTGCTAGGACCAACTTCCCAGGAAGGCATTGTTAGTCAGGGTTCTCTGGAGAAACAGAACACCCCCCCCCCGTCTCTGTCTGTCTCTGTCTGTCTCTGTCTCTGTCTCTCTGTGGGGGGGGCAGATTTAATAGAACGGCTTATGGGCTGTAGTTTAGCTAGTCTGACAATGGCTGCCTACCAATAGAGAGTTTAAGAATCCAGTAGTTGTTCAGTTGTCTCTGCTCGTCTTCAGTACATACCGGAATCCAGAAGAAGTGATCTCTAGTGCCAGTGAAGGAATGGTCTTGCTAGCAAGAGTGAGCAGAAAAAGAGATCTTTTCCTTCTTCCAAGACCTTTATATAGGCTGCTAGCAGAAGGTGTACCCCAGATTAAAAGTGGATTTTCCCACCTCAAAAGATCTGGCTTAAAGGTAGATCTTACTATATCAAAAAATCCAGATAAAAGTGGGTCTTCCCACTTTGAATGATTTAATTAAGAAGAAATTTCTCACTCATAGATGTGCCCAGTCATTTGGGTTTTTGTTAATTCCAGATGTGGTCAAGTTGACAACCAGGAACAGTCATCACAGCCACTCAAAGGAGGGAGGAATCATTTTGCCCCTGGCTTTTAGAGGATCGAATCCATAGGTACTTGACTCTGTGTCTCTGAACCCATTGTAAGGCAGAGCATAGTGTGAGGGGGGTGTATGGAGGAGGAAGGAGAGGAGGAGGAGGGGGAAGAGGAGGAGGAGGGGGAGGAAGAAGAGGAGGAGGAAGGGGAAGAGGGGAGGAAGAGGGGGGAGGGAGAGGAAGAGGAGGTGGGGGAGGAAGAGGAAGAGGGGGAGGAGGGGGAGGAGGAGGGAGAAGAGGAGGAGGGGGAAGAGGAGGAGGGGGAGGAAGATGGGGTAGAGGGAGGAAGAGGGGGAGGAAGAAGAGGAGGAGGAGGGGAAGAGGAGGAGGAGGGGAAGAGGAGAAGGAGAAGAGGAGGAGGGGGAGGAAGAGGAGGAAGAGGGGGAAGAGGAAGGGGGAAGACAAGGAGGAGGGGAAAGAGGAGGAAGAAGAAGAGGAGGAGAAAGAGGAAGAGGAAGAAGAGGAGGAGGGGGAGGAGGAGGGGAAGTGGAGGAGGAGGGAGAGGAGGAAGAAGAGGAGGAGGAGAAAGAGGAGGAAGAGAAGGAGAAGGGGAAGGAAGAGGAGGAAGAGGGGGAAGAGGAGGAGGAGGAAGAGGAAGGGGGAAGACAAGGAGGAGGGGGAGGAGGAGGAAGAAGAGGAAGAGGAAGAGGAAGAAGAGGGGGAGGAGGAGGAAGAAGAAGAAGAAGGAGGGGGAGGAGGAAGAGGCTATTCACCTGGTGACAGACAGGAATCTACACTCAAGGAAAGGCCTGGAGAAACCTTCAAGGGCATATCCCTTGGAGGGCTCACTTCCTCCAAAGCTGCATCTCCTAAAACTGCACTGGCTGGAGAACAAGTACTGGACTGGAGAGAATGTTTCAGATTTGAACCAAAGTATAGGGAAGAGACAGAAAACACCAGACTATACCTCAGAATTACCCTTCAGTCCTAGAAAATATATTTGGATAAGAGAACAATCCAAGTTGGGGGTGTGATAGCTCCTAGACCCACAAGGCTGAAGCATTAGACAAGATTACAAATTGGGCGTGATTTCTTCCTTGTTCTTTCAATTTTTAATAATGATTTAATTGTTTTAAAGATTTATTTATTTCATGCATATGAGTACACTGTAACTGTCTTCAGACACACCAGAAGAGGACATCAGATACAATCACAGATGGTGGTGAGCTCCCATGTGGTTGCTGGGAATTGAACTCAGGACTTCTGGAAGAGCAGTCAGTGCTCTTAACCTCTGAGCCATCTCTCCAGCCCAATGACTTAAATTTTTAAAATCATGCATCCGTGTCTCTGTATAGGTCTGAGCACTTGTGCCTCCAGAAGTTGGAAGAGAATATCAGAGCGTCTGGGGCAAGCAGCCACATGAGGGAGTTGAGAATTTAATTCTGGTCCTGTGCAAGAGCAAGAAGTATTCTTAACCATACAGCCATCTTTGTAGCCTCCTCTTTCAACTCCCTTTCCCACTAACTCAGGAATGTGTATCCAGCCTCCCCTAATGCCTGCACCATAAAAGGAAATGAGTAGTGATGTTGTCTGCTGGTAGGTGGGGCTTGACAGTATTGTCGATTGCTTGAATCCTGATAGCTTGAAATCACCTAAATCTTAAGCCGGGCAGAGTAAGATTCTAAACCAACATGTTCTGGGGCCTATATCAATTCAGCATGTGGCCAATCATTTATCAAAGATCAGCCTTGACCTTCAGAGTCCTATTTGGTTAGCATTTTATTTTGAATTTCAAGCAAATAGCATGGGCAACTGAAACACAGGTCAACTCTGTTTTCCAACCACTAGGTGGCACCAGTTCTGAGACTTGCTTGTTCACTGGGTGAGGTAAAACTGGTGTGTCCACACAATGCTAAGTTCTTGCTAGGTGGATAAAAGAGCTTGCCGGGGCCAGGGCTGCCAGGCTTGGTTTGCAGATCCAGTGCCCTTGATGGGCTTGTATTCAAGACTCCAGTGATTAGCTTATGAAATATCTAATAATGAAAATAACTGCTGTAAGCACACTGCCCATCGCTAACACTTACCACCATTTGCCTTTCTATGTGCTTTTGTTCTCTGCCTCTCCCCACTGGACTCTCAGTTCACCAAAGACAGAAATCTATCAGTAAAGATACACTGCATAAATTCATGAATAAGTAAATGTGCAACCAAGAAGTATTAATAAATAAGGACTTGCAGCTCCCTGGTAAAGTGAAAACCCTCTGGGCTGTTGTCATTATTTATGGCAGATGGGCTTACTTTGTTTTTATTCAACTAGAACAACTTGTCTGTAAATTGAAGTGGATCGTTTTCTAAATCTCTTTTGCTCCTACTGTGCTATTTGGGCAGATCCTTGATAGATACTGTGTCTTTTCTTATCTTCAGAGTCTCTTGCTCTGTAGCCTTGACTGGGCTGGTGGTTGCTATGTGCCTAGGCTGGCCTCAGAATGACAGTCACACTGCAGCCTTCACTTCCTGAGTGCTGGGATTACATGTGTGAGCTCCCATATCTAGCTTAGTTGTGTCTCTGTGGTATATTCACTGCCTTTAATCCTTGCTGGGCCACCAGCCAGTCTCCCGCTGAACCTAGAGAATGGAGATGGGATACTAGGAGCTCACATACCCCTAGAATAGGGGATAGTCACAGAAAGGAGGACTATTGGTGGCCTCTAATTTCTATGGATGAGTCCCTTCTGGCCTCTTCCAGGAACTGCTCCCAGGACAGCTCATGGCCGCCTACCAGGTAACCATGGGTAAGAAGGCTCCCTCTACTTAATGAGGAACCATTTAGCTTCAGTCGATCCATTTGCCTCTCAGATGCTCTGAGAAGTAAAGAGACATGGGTAAAGCTCTCAGGACCTCTGGGGTAGGAAACAATGCAAACAGTCCTACCCAGTGGCATCTCTTCTAGGCTGATGATACTGTAGCTAGGCCTGGTAGGGGATGCTTGGGTACATGGGCTGCCCAGCTAAAGCTGTCTGCAGCAGGTCACAGTCCTGGTCCATCTCCCTGCAAAGTTCTACCCAAGGGCAAGTGAATCCTTACTTCTTGAATTTTTTTCCTTTGCTTTTCTCAAGTTCCCACATGCCGTGTGAGAATCATCTGCAAACTTAAATCCAGCAAGCGCCTATAGGCATTGCACTTAACAGCTCAGAGGATGAATCAGAGGAAGCAATTTCCCCAAGGGATGGTAATCATCTGTTAGTGTGAAAAGGCAGGCTCTCATTACCATTGCAAGTGGTGGTGGTGGGAGATGTTGCTTGATCTACAGATGCAGTGCTGCAGTATGTGGTTACAGAACAATATCCACAGCTGGAAGGTGGGACTCACAGACTCCCATGCCTGCTCAGAACTCATCCACAGAACCAGCTTTGATGGCAGGAAGGTGGACACGCAGCTTTGGGACCCTACCCCCTCCCAGCCAGATGAGTGGCAACAGCCTCCTATACATGATCTCTGTGCCCACATAGGAGTCCTTGGTACCTTTTAAAAGATAATCAGGGCTGGGGATGGAGGTGAGGGACTGGGAAGGTGGGTCAGTAGATAAAGTACTTGCCATATGAGCACCAGGACCTGAGTTCCAGCTCCAGAACCCTCATTTTAAAAAGTGAAGGTGGGTATGGTAAAGTGTGCTTGTAATTGCCTGGCAGGCAGACACTGGGAGATCTCTAGGCTCCCTGGCCACCCTGCCACACTTGGTGAGCTTCAAGCTGGTGAGAGCCCTGGTCATAACAAACAAGGTGGTCAGGTTGTCCTCTGATCTAAACATATATGGGAGTGGAACCGTGTACATTCACAAAGGCAGGCAGGCACGCGTGCACGCATGTGTGCATGCACACACACAAATATACATGCACACACACACACACACACACATGCACATCCACACAGACACAAATGTACAAAACCCACTCCATTCCTCTGCTTAAATCCATCACAGACTTTGAAGCATATTTGGAATTAAACCCAACTCTCTCCTAAATTCCACAATCGATGGCATCTGGCCCGTCTGTGATTCTCTGGCCTGGTCAGATGTCATTTGCCTTCTGACTAGACTTCCATGCTCACAGGCATGTCTCTGTCCTTGGGGTGCCTCCCTCCAGAATGTTCTCCCCTCGCCCTGCTCCCACAGGTTGGTTACTTATCACATTCAGTTGAGAGGTCATGTGCTCAAATAGGCTCTACAGTCCCCAAACCTAAAGAAGCCACAGAGCCATTGTTACATTAGTCAGTTTTAGTTTATAACATAACACTTAGCAGTAGCCAATTCAAGCTCACTGTCTCTTTCTTATGAGCTCCATAATGGCCAGGAACCCATCTTATTACTGAGGTCGTTGGTTAATCTCTAGGGACTAAAATGGTACCTGGCACAGATTGGATATGCAATGTGAGTTGACTTAGCAGGAAGCCAACTGCCTGACCAGCTAGGTAGTCTCCCAGCAGGGCCACAGACTCACTCAGGGCCACTGATACCACTCAAGTAGAAGCTTGAAGACTTCAGGAGCTCATGCTTATAGCAGGAGCACAGCTCTGGTATATGATTTGCTCCTGGTGATACTTCAAAGCCACTGGTTCTATTCAGCCTCCTGCCAACCCCCACCCCCAAGTATGCCCACCTCAAACCTTCTGGGAAGGCAATACAATACACAGTTACCTGGCTCAGCCCTCCTGTCCTCCTTATCAGTCACTAACAGGTAAAATCTGCATTTCCACCTTTTGGTCAAACTCAGAAATATAGGCCGAATTACAGCATATCAAATTCCAAGTGTTCATCTTAATGATTTTATAAAAGATTTATTTATAGCCAGGTGTAGTGGTACATACTTTTGATCTCAGCACTTAGGAAGCAGGAGCAGGTGAGTGAGTTCAAAGCCAACCTGAGCTATATAGGCAGTTCAAGGCAGCCAGGGACACATAATGAGACCCTGCTTCAAAAGAAGAAGAAGAAGAGGAAGAGGAAGAAGAAAAAGAAAGAAAGAAAGAAAGAAAGAGAGAAAGAAAGAAAAAATTAGAGGCTGGAGAGCTGGCAAACAGTTAAAAGCACAGACTGCTCTTCCAGAGGACCTGGGTTTGATTCCCAGGACCCACATATTGGCTTAAAGTTTGTCATCTGTAACTCTAGTCCCAGTGACTCCAACACCCTCTTCTTTGGGCCAGTCATTTATGTGGTGCACAGACATACATGCAAACAAAACACAATACACATAAAATAAATTCTTAAACATTAAAAACAAAGATTTATTATTTTTAAATTGCATAGGTGTGGGGTGGGGCTCTGGACATGTGTACCACATGCTTGCAGTGCCCAAAGAGGCTAGAAAAGGGTGACAGGTCACCAGGAAGTTACCTAATGTGGGCGCTAGGAATTGAACCTGGGTCCTCTGCAAAAGCACTAAGTGCTTATAACTGATAAACCATCTCTCCAGTCTCTTCATGAGTTTTGTTTGTTTTGCTTTTTTCAAGATAGGGTTTCTCTGTATAATAGTCCTGACTGTCCTGGAACTTGCTATGTAGACCAGGCTGGCCTCAAACTCACAGAGATCCACCTGCCTCTGATTCCCCAGTGCTAGGATTAAAGGCATGTGCCACCACACCTGGATCTTAATGCCCCCCCTTTTAAAACTGAATATAGTTTAAAAAATACTTTTGAAATTAAGGTCTCTTGTAGCCCAGACTGGCCTCAAACTCCCTAGATAGCTGAGGGTGACCTCAAGTTCCTGATCCTCTGGCTTGCACTTCCTGAGTGCAGGGATTACAAGTGTCACTGTGCCTAACAAGACATTCAAATTCTTAAAGAAAAATTTCATCCAAATAAAAAATGAAATGTTTCTTTAGGGCCTTTAAAAATGTCAGTGTCTCCAGATGTGGTTGGTGGCATATACCTTTAATCCCAGTACTTGTGAGGCAAAGGTAGGTAAATCTGAGGCTAACCAGAGCTACATAGTTAGACCCTATCTATCTTTACCAAAAAGAAAAAAGAAAAAACAAAAAAAAGAAAGAAGAAGAAGAAAGAAAAAGACATAAAAGTCAATGTCATAATAGATTAAAAATGAAATTGAGGTGGAAAAGCAAGTCTAATAATAATGGAATATTATGTTTTTAGAAATGCTTATTAAACATTTTTTAGTACTTTGGTACACAGAATTATGTGCTATAATTGCCACAGAAAGAATAAAACCCTGTGGCTGTGTGTAGTCAGTCCATCCATTACAGAGAGGGCAGCTTGATTGAGCGGATTCTCTGGGGGGAGTGGTATTGGGAGCCAAGCCCAGGGCCTTGCACATCCTTAGCAAGTGCTCAGCCACTGAGCTGCATCTCTAGTCCAACAGAATATTTTCTTCATCCACTGTAATAAGATTTTTTTTTCTTGCCCTGGGGGGTGTGTTAAAATGTTTAAAAGCTCAATAATATTGAAAAGTAGAGTTCATGGGGGAGGGGATCGGCATGTGGATCCACTGTACAGACCAAAGTGATTGTGCAGTGTGGCCTGTGAGCCGGCGTGAGGCCGCAGTCAGAATGACAGTGATGCCAATACACCACGCCCTGCATGATGCCACTTCATCTCAGACTCAGTTTCCCTCTGAGAGAATGAAAAAGGAAGGTACTTGTGCCAGTCTCTACTAGCACTGGGGGAAGCCCTGGCCATACTGACCCTGGTCAGGTGAAGTCTCCCTTCCATGATGGTGGATAGCTGTCATCCACCAAGATCACAGTCAAGAACTCAGCAAGTCCTAGCACGGTGCTCGAATGACTGAAGGCAGAGGAGATGCTGTGGCAAGCAGCTCTCTGCATTTGGGGTGTGTGTGTGTGTGTGTGTGTGTGTGTGTGTGTGTGTGCACGCGAGCGCACGCACGCTCATGCTCTTCATGCCTCCAGAGGGGCTACACTTGCCTTTTTATTTCTAATTCTTTCTAGTCTTTTTTTTTTTTTTTTAATCATCACTGCTTAGAACTCACACAGTTAGGATTAAACTGGCATTGCAGAGACTGTAGAAGGCCAGGAGGACCTAAGTCTTCCCATGGCTCAGAAGGCCTGGGAGTCTGCTGGAGTGCTTGTCCTCCCCTCCTGCTTGCCTGTTTGGCCTGGTCACCTCTGATGAGTACAGATGCTCCCTGGGAGAGGACTGGCCTGGAGGACATGGCGATGCAGTCAGAGTGGCCCTTCTGTGGCCTCCTTTCCACTACAGTCGGAGGAGTGAGAGCCCAAAAGAAGGCCAGTTCAGCCAGCCCTCACGACATCAGGACATGTGCCCACACAGTGCTACTCAAAAAGTACGTAGTCCACATCTGAAATGCTGGGAAAGAAAACCCAAGTTCAGATTACCAACATATCTGTATTGTCTATAAAAACTGAACTCTGAAGAATCACTGATACTGGGCATGGTAATAATCCAATGGCAGGCTGGCATGTGGAAGGGAGACGACTGCAGCCCACTGAGCCCGCAGTAGGACCCTGTTCAGGGTGGCATGTGGGAAGAGTCATTTGTAAGGCCTCAGGAATCTTGACACTTTGGAACGAAGCAGTCGGATGAAAGATCTTGGAAACATCTCTCGGGACTCCTGGGCTGTGTACTTGAAATAGTTCTGGGGATGTGCCAGGACATCAAACAGAGCCTTGATCAGTTTCTTATCCTGAAGAGAACAGAATTTTTGTTACCAGGCCAAAACACTCAAACCTTCTGACATTTTGCCAATGGAATCATAATGAGTCACAATCAATGGGAGGTTCACTAGCTAGAAATCCCTTGGTGAAAATTGTTTCCTCTGATTGTTATCTTCTTTCCAGTTTTAATTTTTCTTAATTGCTAATAATAAGTGTGCATTACATTATGAAAGAAGATTTGATATGTGAAAACTGTTTTTTCTCACCCAGATAAGATACAACATAGATATTTGGAAAATAGTTTAGGGTTAGTGATATGGTGAATATTTGCTATTGATCATTTACAAGTATCTAACATGTGGTGAGCTTTGAGCCTGAAGCATAAACTAGGAGAAAGGTCTTTTACAATTAAAGTTGAACATAAAAACACTATATTCCCCTGGCTTGGATTTCTTTTCTTTTTAATTTACATTGGTGTTGTGTTCTGCCTTCATGTGTATCTGTGTGAGGGGATCACATCCCCTGGAACTGGAATTACAGACAGTTGTGAACTGCCATGTGGGTGCTGGGATTTCGAACCTGGATCCTTTAGAAGAGCAGACAGTGCTCTTAACCACTGAGCCATCTCTCCAGCCCCCCGGCTTGGATTTCTAAGCAATCACCCTCCACACATGCACTCATGAACTCCAGCAGCTGTGGTTGCCTACAAAAGACCAGTACAAAATCAAGCCAAAGTTCCAGGATGGCTAGGCAAAGAGCTCACAACACCCCACCCTTAACTGAGAAGCTATTGGCAGTAGATGGCTGCTGGAGGAGAGAGGGTTAGTTTTCTTCAGAGATGTGGCCCATTCTCCTATGGCTCGCCCTACAACTGTGTACATACTCTAATCATATATACTATGATCGAACTAATTAAACTCAGTGGCTACTTAGAAAAAGAGAGAGGTCATGAAGTTGGAAAGGGAATACCTTGTGCAGGGTCTGGCAGGAGTTAGGGAGAGGGTAGGAAAGATCATATATATATATGCACTAAAGTTTATATACATAAAACGCTAAAGACAAAAACTTGATATTTAACAAAATTAATCACGGAGAAGGATGGAGCTGACTTTGCTCCCCATAGAGTCGCTGTCTGGAAGCTGTATGTGAGGAGCTCATGGCTAACTTCCTGTGTGCTGAGGCAGGAACTCACCTTCAGTATTTCCTGGTGGTTCTCAGAGGCATAGAGCCTGCCGTCTCGAACTATGTCTTCAATGAGCTCCTGGTAGTCTTCTGTTGAAATAAAGGACATAGTTTGCTTCTCACCGTTTAGTTATTTCCAAATGCGAGCTTCTGTCTTTTATAAGGTCTGAGAGGTCTCCCTTTGGTGGCTGCTCTCAGAGAACTTTCCATTCTGACACAGAGAAGACAGTCAGCACCTCCACTCAGCTGGCATCTGCCCTGCCTGCCCTGCCCCCTCAGAGGAGCCTTCTGTGCTTACAGTCAAGACAGGTCCTCCCACAGCAGATGCATCTGCCCTCCCCAAATCAAGGACACTTACGCCAGTAATTCTGTACTTTTCCCTACACAGAAATCTTTCTAGTGGCTCCCATCAGCATGAAGACAAGCGGCTCTTAAGGATGACTTGTTTAACTTCATCCATCTTTCCAGTTCCCATCTCATGTCTCTCTTGACTTTTGTAGCAAATGTCTTCCAGAGAAGCTTCCACACTCACTGTCCCCAGCTAGATGTTTCTTCTCCTAAACCACCTGCTGTCAGTCTTGTCCCAAGCACTCCTCCAAAACTGCCAGTTGAGCTCAGCAATGGCCTTCATGTCCTGTGTCCTGGTGTCAAATGTTGGTCCTCGCTTCTCTTCATGCCTTGGTAGCCTTTGGCCTAGCTGGTCACCCTCCTCCTCCTCTATCCAGCTCTTCTCTGATCTTCCAGAACACTCTACACTTTGGTTTTCCCAGTCTCACTGACTGCTCCCTTTGGACTCCTTGCTTTCCTCCTGTCCTGGTCTTTTCCTGTAGTAGGGGCTGGGGGCTCTACACTCGGTGATCTGCTCTTACCTACGCTCCCTACCCTGGGAGCTTATCCAGGCTTTTCTTTCCCTCTCTACCAACACCTTCCATGCCTCCACTGTCTCTCTGTCCTTGCAGTGTATAAAGTGACCAAGCTTACCATCAAGAAAGACTCCTCTCTCTTTAGTTGGAATGGGGCTAGGGATGGAGAACTCAGCTGTCTGAGAAAGAAGAATGTACATTTTGCTTTCATGTTGATCATTTCTGTGGTCCTGGCACATACTATGTGCAGTGCATGCTGTATTCCTTTTCCAAATGTAATCTCACACCACTTTGAAGTCTAGCCTACTTCCCATAGTCATAACTCAAACAAGCATATGCAGAGCACAGTCCACTCCAAAGCCCAGACACATCAGAAACTGCCTTTCTATATGCATTCCATATGCTGAGGTGCCACATGGATTCTGAGAGCATTCATGGAGGCAATTGGAAGTGTTCCCAAGAAGTTTCTTCAGTCCAGAGGCAGTGAAGGAATGTCACTGCACAATGATTATTTGATATACACATTATCATTGCGACTACTGGCATGGCACCTTTGTCTTCACTCTCTTATTTTAATAAAGATTAATTAATTAATATAGAATGTAAGTGTACACAGTCAAGGCCAGCTTGAGCTACATGGTGACCTTGTGAGCTACAGAACCTTGTCCCAAACAATCATCAATAACAACAACAAAGCCCAAATAAACAAAGCAAAATGGGTAGTTTAAACTTTCTTTCTTCTTTCTTTCTCTTTTTCTTTCTTTCTTTCTTTTGTAAAATAGGGTTTAACTTAGTCCAGGCTAGACTTAAAGTTGCTATGTAACCAAAGCTGGCCTTGAATGCCGGATCCTCCTGCCTGCACCCCTTAAGTGCTGGATTACAAGTGTATGCCACCATACTCTGCTTATTTTAGTTTTAGGTTTGTACCTTTGCTCAGTGTCTGGACCTCAGAGAACTGGCTTCTTTCCATCAGGGGAATCTACTATTAGCAATGCAGGTTGTTGTGCAAACTATTGTCACAGAAAACTCTACTGTGCTTTGTCATTATACCATGTTTCCAGGGTGTTGTCTTTTAAAAATATAGATTCCTGTTTCCAAGAGCTCATGTGCCTCCTGCCTTCCTTCTGCCTTTCAAACCAGAGCAGTTTATAGGTAAGAACTCGGGCTCTGAAGTCTCTAGACTTGGGTCATCCCAGTTCTGCAGCTTTGTCATGCCCTCGGTTCAGTTATTTAAATCTCTAAGCCTGAATGGCCTCATCTGTAACATCAGAAAGTGACCCGGACTACTTCATGGGGGTGACCATGAGGAATGTGGCCCACAAAAGGCACCTTGATGCATACCTGGTGCCCAGGAATGTCCCATGCCTGTCACATGACTCTTGCCCTTCTCCCGCGTGGGACTCATCTGCAGTCCCCCCTGACCCTACCTGCTTGTGCTCTTCCTCATAGGGTTTCAAGTGCCAGCATGCCTGGCTTATACAATGCTGGGGGGTTGGGCATTAGCTTCATATTGGCTTCATACATGTTACACAGACATTCCACCAAATGAGCCACACCTCCAGCCCTTGTTTTCATTTTTTTTTCAACTAAAAAAGGAACATTTAATATGTCACAAAGGCAGAATAACAACAGCATCCCAAAGTGACATATGAAAATGTCTTAATGACTTGATAACATTTGCCCAAGCCTCAGAGTCTGTCTGTTTTCCTTCCTGACTCCAGACAGGAGAGCTTTCTGAACACCTGCTTTTAGGAAGAAACTAGACTCAACATCTCCTTCAGCAGAGTCCCGGAAGTCAGATTCCAAGAACCCTTGGGCATTACACATCATTTGAGACTGCGGGGCAGACCAAGAGTCTTGTATCTCTTGTTAGAAATAAACTATGTAAAGTGAGTCTAAGAAAGGATTTTGCCTAAAATTCTTTAATGGCTCCCTATAAAATTAATTGTATTTTCCTGAGCTTGGCATTGAAGGATCCTCACTGCCTAGCCCCAGACTCATTTATTTTCTTCCCCGTGCTCCCCACTGGCCAAATCAAACCCCAAGTGTGCCAGGCACTTTACCATTCGGGCTCTTCCTAAACCATCATTCTATTTATGCCACATTTCAATTTACACGTTCTTTTGAGACCCAAGCCTCTTGAAACTGCTCTGTTCAGCAGAGCCTATTCAGAATAATTGCTGCCTTCTCTCTCTGCTGCGCTGCCTTATGTGTACCCTATAAAAGCATCTATGGCAAAATATACACTTTTGTGTTCTGGTCACAGTAAATATTTGTAGACTAAGCCTCAGAGTCTCCGTAGGTCTCCAGGGATCCGAAGGATCGAGGAATATCATCTGACTTGCCCAAGATCACAGAGTCCAAAGCAGGGCAAGACCTGAAGTTAAGCCTCTAACCCATCTCAGGAGTCTATTTAATAAAAGTCACAACCTTAACAAGTTTAAATATTTTTGAGCAATTACTACCTGCCAGTCACTGTCCTATGTTAAACTCTTAATGTTCATTCAAATGATTTTCTCCATCACTCACTAAGATAATAAGGCTTGACTAGAGGTGTAGCTTAGAGTTAGAAGCCCTAAGTTCACTTGCCACTCAAGAAAATAAGACTTAGAGATAGTAAGTCACTGACACAAGTCCTAGAAGAGCCAGCCAGCTACCTAACCCCAAGAGCCATGTTCCTACACCTGACTCTACTTACTTTCCCTGTCTTTTCTAAAACCATTCTTTTTCATCCCCGTAATAAGTGTCCCCAAACGTCTGTTTAAAATGTGGCCCCAATGAGTCAGCCATGTCCTTTTGCCTCACCCTGCCTGGCTGGCTGAGTGGGTGTGCTCATTAGTATCCGCCAGCTGGCTCAGAAGCCAATTCCTTCCGTTTAGAGCACAACCAGCCTTGCCATGCCCAGCCTGAGCACCGCAGCTCTTGCTTACCATCATATGTCACGTAGGGAACCTGGAATCCTCGGGCACTGTTCCCTTCATTGGACTTGAACTGAATCCACAGTTTCTTTGACCTGGAGGTAAAGGCGATGGGGCGTTCATAGGTCTGGCAGGTTTCATATGTGGTCACAGAATTTGATGAAGCTGCCAAGACAAAACAGAGCTAGTGGTCCAAGAGGTATTATGGGGAGCCAGAGTCAGGGAATATTCATCTTTGAAAACACTTAGTCCACACAATAAGTTAAACTCAGGAATTCTCGGGTTGGGAAAACAGTTCCCTTGGTCAAATGTTTGCCTTGCAAACCTGAGGACCTGGGCCAATATCCAGAACTTATGTTTTTGTTATTGGTGGTGTTTTGCTTTGTAGCCAGACACAGTAGTCATGGGCTAGCTAAGACACATAGATCCCCGAGGTTTGCTGCCCAGACAGCCTAGCCTACTTGACCAATGAGAGAACTTGTCTTGACCAAGTATCAGGTCAATGGGAGAACAGAGAAGAATTGACTGGGGAATTATACTTTACCCCAAGGAAAGGCTAAGCCCCACCTGTCTTTATCCAGACAAATGACTGCAACCCAGGCTGCCCATGGTAGGAGTTGAGAGAGGGCCCCAGAGTTCACAGCAAATTGCTCATACCCAGCAAGAGTCACCTGTACATACTGTAGCTTTCTAGTACACTAGGCATTTTATAGGCTTGAATATCTGATTCCTCTGAAAACCACAGAGGCTAACCAATTACTGCCTTGGTTGCAGTGAGGGCCACAACCAATATGTGGCAAGGACAGAATTCAAATCCTCATCTAACTTCCTGCATTTTAACCACTAGTCACGGTCATTTCACTCTTGGACTGGCAGCATCTGTACAAGACTGTGCTTATCAACATCACATGATGGAGAGAGGAGCTCATGATCGCCCCTACTGCCACACCTACTACACACAATTAATGGCTGCACGGAAGACAGACTTTTTCTCCAGTTGTGTAGTTACTGAGAAGGTGCCCACTGTTCCTGTTAATTACTTTTCACACATGTTTGTAGGTCACAAAAAAAAAAAAAAACCAACAACAAACAACTCCCTCCCAAAGACAAACATAGGAGAGAGATCGGGAAGAATAAGGGGTTAGTTGGAAGGAGACACAAGATGGTAATGGAGAGAGAATATGATCAAAATATATTATATATATGTATGAAAATGTCATAATGAAGTCCATGATTTTATACAGTAATGTATACCAGTAAATTTAAAAATAGAAGACAGACAGACACATGGCTCCTTCCAAGCATTCTATCTGAACTCTTAGTCCTAACAACCCTACAAGGCAGTGACTGTCATTTCTCCCTCCCTCCCCCAGAAGACTACAGTGTTCAGAATGTCCACCCAAGATCACAGACCCAGTAGGAGGTAAATCTGGGATCGATCCCACTCTCAGCTCTGTCATCAAGCTGCATTGATATTAACATCCCTTTATGTAGGGGTTCTCAACCTTCCTAATACTGTGACCCTTTAATACAGTTCTTCATCTTCTGGTAACCCCTAACCATAAAATTATTTTTGTTGCTACTTCATAAGTATAATTCTGCTACTGTTATGGTCATAATGCAAATACTTTGAGGGTTAGAGGTTTGTCAACGGGTCGAGACCCACAGGTTGAGAATGTTTCTTTATAGACAATAGACACCAGAGGCTGAGTCAGGATTACAGGAGGGGCCTTCCTTCCTGGCTGGATCACACCTTCGACCTCGGGCAGTCTAAACTATAAGTTGCTACCCAAGGTGAACAAAGCCAAGCCAGTCCCAGTTAGATATAAACTCATGTCCCATCTCTGTTCCACCATGAAGGAAACCATCTTCTAGATCTGCTCCTCACATTTAAAGCTGGGGGCAGGTCATCAGGTTTCCCAGGCTGCCTTGGGAAGGGAGGGAAGCCCAGGGAGAGACGCACAGGTTTTCCGCATCACCAGGTAGTCACCGCAGTCATCTTCTATGGGCAGGAAGATCTCAGGGACCACAATCAGGATCCGGCGTTTGGGGGGTGGGTTGATGGTCCAGGTGCACTCAGAGTTGGCTGGGTAGTCCCCAGGGTAGTTTGGGGATTCAATATACCCTGTGAAATCCCCCAGCTCCCCTCCACACTTCCTGTCTGGAAAGGAAGTGCCATGAGTTAGGAGAACAGAACACTGTCATTGCTATCCTAGATACCCCAAGAGTGGCTGAGAACCAGACTCCTTGTTGTAAGGAAATGACACCACCCAGAGAATGTGCATCCTGTAATGCTCATGGCCTCTGTGGGAGCCAAGCAACATGGACTCCCCAAAGTAGCCTACCTTCTTCTCAACACGTTTAGTCTTTGCTATTTTGTTTACAATTCCATACATCAGGGGAATATAACACTGAACTCAGAACAGAGCTTATAGCTCAGTAGAAAATATTTGGCCAAGACTTTTGATGAAGCTAAAACAAACATTTTTCACTTTTCTTTCTGTTCAAAGCCACATTTTATTTTTAATGGAGAAGGAAGTTTCAATGAACTCTTAGATGCACTCATGCATGCTGTATACTTATGTCTGCATCAAAGGAAACGCACTCATGGGTACGTGCTCACTACACCAGCTCTCTTGTCAGGTACTGACTTCCCCACATGTCTCCCAAAGATCTAGGGCTCAGAACTGAGACAGACATAGTCAGGAGTTCCTCAAGGGACTTACTGTTTAATACTGTTAGGGAAACCTGTACAAGAGACATCAGGGGGTTATGTTTCTTCTCTAACTGTAACTGGGAGTTAGCAGTAGTAAGGAGAGAAAGAGAGAACAAACCACAACAAACAAAAACAACAACCCAGGAGAGAAAGCTAGATAATCTTTTAACTATAACAGTCACTGATTGGCTGCTCTTCTCAACCTTCTCAAACCCAAGCTCCTCCTGTTTAGGGATGCCTCCTCACTAACCTGGCTGGTAGTCACCCCTGGTGAGCTCTCCTTGCGGTCTTTACTATAGAATTTCATATAGTAGGTAATGCACAAAACAACCCACATTAGCAATCCCTTAAGTGATTCAGTTCCATTGTTGAAGCCACAAATCACAACCTTTAGCAGGCCCCACATCCGTCCGAGGCCTCCTTTTCCTGCCCAGATTCAGAAGTCTGCTGCCAGAAGGCCTTCACTTGTCTAAGCCTTGGCTTCCCATGGTGCTCTGAATGCATGGAGCCCTCTCCTACCTGATCCATTCTCCTTCCACACTTCCCAAAGACTTTTCCTCTACAGAGCAGTCACTTGCTCCTCCTGTGGCTCTACAGTATGGCTCCTGGCAGCTTGGCCAGGCTGACTTAGCAGGATTCTGGGCACAGGCAGGTCCTCAGACAATGTGTGTTGAGCTAGGCTGAACTAAAATTATCCTCCAGGGAAAAGTTGTAAGTACAGGTAGCTGGAGTGGGGTTCAGGGGCAGAGGATGACTATGTTTTAAGCATTTGGTTCAATCCCCTGCACCACACATAAAAACGGTGAGTATTTCTAGGTCACAGCTATAGCTCCTGTTTTAAAGCCAAGAACACTGCAGCTGCTCCCTGCACGGGTCCACTTAGCTATGAATAGAACTAGCATCATGCACATGATCCTGAATGAACCTGGAACCCTGGCTACCTTCTCACACTTCCCTGCCCAAGTCTAACCCAGGCACCCTCTAATCCAGCCTATGAAACACCTTAAAGAAAAAACCTACTTTTACACTGTGTTATGTTGGTGGAGCCATCAAAGTCGGTGGTGGTATTGCCCGGGCAAGAAACACAATTATTTTTTCCAAATTCAGGCTGATATGTCCCCAGTGGGCAACGGATACATCGGTGTGTGGTGGTGTTGTAGAAATGCCCAGGTGAACATTGAACTGTGAAGAAAAAGACTATTTTTAATCAAATGTTCCAAGGTTTATGAGATAAAGTATTATGCCCAAATGTTCCAAGGTTTATGAGATAAATTATTATGCCTAAACAAAATACTGCTTTCCTATTTAGCCAAGATTAATCAACACTTGATTCCCTCAATAGCCAGAGTGAGAGATACTGAAACACCTCAAAATAAGGAACACGAACGCACGAATGCACGTGGCCAGGCAACAGGGGTCATCAGTTAAATCTTCAAGGTGGGAACAATTAGGGCACCGACTGAGGCTGACTTGGCCCTCCCTTGGGAGAGGCAGGGAAATGTGGCTCTAGAGGGGGCTGGTAGGAGGTAGGTAGGCCACTGAGATAGAGAAAGAGTAGTGAGGGGGGAGCCAGGGGGTCTGTTTATAAAATCTGCTCATTGCTGCCCAATCATCACTCTTGTGTGAGCCGCCTTGGTGGCTGGGAGGAGCTAAAGCCCTGCCACAGGGGCAGCCTGGACCTGGGGGATCACATCTTCACTAGACACAGTGGAACTCAGAGACGAATGGAATTCCAGAAAGGAGCAAGTAAGTACTCACCTCTGGTTTCACAATCCTGGAAGGAAGTGGCTCCCAGATGTTTGGTAGAAAGACCTCCTCCACATGGGAGGCAGGATGTACGGCCTACCTCAGGCTGAAAGGTACCCAGGGCACAGAGCTGGCAAGGGGCAACTCCATCTGCTGAATATTCACCTGGCTGACAAAGGCCTGCAGAGAGTATGGCCCTGGGTGAGTGAGCCTCCACAGGAGGTCATTCCCCACCTCTTTGCACAAGAGATAGGCCTTTGTGAGGCCTGATACCCCATACTGACTTCAGCTCACACATCAGTGAGAAGCACCCAGCCATTCCTACTCCAATCCTCAGGAAGTGGGTAAGTGCCTGAGGTTTGCACTGGCCTACAGAGCCCAGTACACGATGGGCATCTGCTTCCAGTGAGAAAAGTCTAGTGTGGAGCTTTGACCAGCACTCTACCCGGGTATCCCAAGTGATAGGGATGGGATCGGGGTGGGACCGGAGTGAGGGGAATGGAACAGTTTCAGCTATGGAGTCAACCTGATGGTAGACACAGAAGGCCAACCTTGACGAGTAACTGCATGAACGGACTTGAAGAGTCATTTCATCATTTCTTCAGTTGCATCTCCTTGCACTGAGCTGTGCCCTGGCCTACTCCAATCAGTCTACCAAAGCCAATTAACCTACCCCATGTCACCAGAGGGTCCCTCTCAAGATCAGGGAAGGAATCAGACATTCGTGAAAGACCCCTAGAAGCTCTTGTTCTTGTAGGACACAGCCTGTCAGTAACAAGGTGCTCTGCAGAGTCGGTGTCTCTTAAAACCCTACCCAATTCTCATTTTTTTTTTTTTTATTTGTGAAATTTTTTTTTAATTGATGAATTTTGTATCAGCATGTAGCCAATGTATTCTAATTACTTTCTTTTGATCCACTTTTCTCCCGATTCCAACCTTATTAATACCCTGTCGTCACTACTGGTCCTTCTTTCAGAGTCGTGAATTTGCGTTTTGTTTTGTTTAACCAGACCCTTTAGACAGAGAGATGGCTGAGGTCTCCGGTGTGCATATTTACAGGGTGAAGAAAGCATGTAAGTGTAACATTTATACTGTTCTGCCAATATCTTCTCCTTCCTTTTATTTTATATTTGAGACAGGGTCTCGTGTAGCCCAGGGTGACCCCAAGCTCACTATATAGTCAAAGATGACCTTGAACTCCTGATCTTCCTGCCTCCACCTCCTAGGTACTGAGATTACAGCGTCTGCCATCACAGTAATTACTGAGATTACAGCCTTTGCCATCATTACAGTTAATGCAGTACTGGAGCTCAAACTCCACCAAGGGAGCTGTGTCGCCATCTTCCTTCAGTTGCTCACGTAGGCATCAGTCCAGTGGGTTTGGTGCCAACCCAAGCACTAAAGAGCTAATAATGAACCCAACATGGTCCCCGCTTGAGGGAAGACCAAGGTCCAGTGTCTTTGGGGTACCGCCCCTGACTCAGTCTAAACAATGCCACCGGGGACTGGGGGAGTAAGAAAGGACAGACAGAATCCTTACCTCCACATTCAGATACATTCCAGGCTTCTGAGATTTTTAGGGAACCGAGATTTTCTGGTCTTGGGCATGGTTCACAAGTGACTTGTCCTTCCTCATTTTGGAAGGTTCCATTGGGACATAAAATGCAGCGTTCTTGTGATCCATCATAATACGTCCCAGCCCTGCAACTGACTAGCCAAAGGGGGGAACAATCTGGTCAGTGTGGAGACAGAGGCCCAGGGAGGATGGTGTGAGAGTTAGAGATGAAGGTGTTAAGATGGACACACAGACACACTCCCCATGCAAATCCCTTAAAGATAGAGTGTGCACGGTCTCTGGGTCCCTACACCTACTATCCCTGTCTCATAAGTCTGTATCTCCCTAGACCAGCAGGAACCAAAGCTACCTCACTCAGTTTGTAGCAAAAGCACTTGGTGGTGAAATGACCTGTTTTTTGTTTGTTTTTTTTTTTAATTTATGGATTATCCTAGTTTACAGGGCTATCAAAGAAGTATAAAGGTCAAAGTTGCTCATTCTCTCTCTCTCTCTCTCTCTCTCTCTCTCTCTCTCTCTCTCTGTGTGTGTGTATTTCACCTAGAAGAATTAGGGATTGGGTCTAGGGCCTCACACATGCCAGTCAAACACTCTACCATGGAGCTACCCACAGGTCCAGCCCTGAGGGAGTTGTTCTGAATTCTTCCTGACAGCATCCTGCCAGGCTTCCAAGAGGAAACCATATTTGAGTTAGGCCTTGAAGGTTGGATAGGGTTTCCTCAGTAGAAATGGAGCAAGTCACAGGGATCCTTACATTGGAACAAAAGGAAGAGAGGTGAGCTGGGTAGGCAGGTCAAAGGTGTTCCTGAATTCCAGACATTGGAGTTTTATTCTTGGGGGTGGGGGAGGGGAGCCACTGGAAGGAGGAATCCCATCAGAAGTCATGTTTTCTGATGCTCCCTCTTTGTCCTCTGAGGTTGATAAGGTCTTGAGGTTCTTACGAAACAACATACTTCAGATATGCCATAAAAATGTATAAATCCTTGTAAATATTCCAGAAAGAATAAGCGATAAGAAAATTCATGACTGTGCTTCTGATCGCTGTTTAAAGATTCTGATGGTACCAGTTAAATACGAATTCATGCCATATTCTATGGCATGTAAGTGAAGTAAATATAACCAATTTGGCTTCCTGTTTCAACAGTCAAAGGTCATCCTTCTAGCCCCTAAATAGCCTTTCTACGTAGCTGTCATTAAGTACCTCCAGTGTACATAACACCAAGCCAGACACTTTACCTGCAATATGTCATGTATTCCTTAGCATAACCCTGGAGAGCAGGTGACATCACTGGCTCCGGTTTATAAAAGAGAGCCTAGGAAGAGGGAGCTAAATATCATGGTCCAAAGCCTCACAGCTAATATGTGGGATAGATCTTTGGAGAAGTTTAGAGCTTTGAATTTAAGAGAGGGCTTTCCCTTGTGTAGTGGTTAGCACCCTGAACTCTGAATTTCGGAGAGGAAAAGGTCGAGACAGAAGCTCAATTCAGTATGTTGTTAAGCAGCTAAGAGTCTGACTAGAACAAACACATTCTCTTTTAAAGGCAAATCTTCCAGGAAATAGAATAAAGAAACCACAGGACAAAGTCAACTATTACACATGTCAAGTGTCTGTAAGGAGAATGTTCATTCCATCCTATCTTCCAAGTACAGTATGCACATGTGCAGTTCATATGTGTTATCGTAGAGTTAAACATGGCAAATGATCTGTCATCAGTAATCAAAACATTCAGTGTAGGTATGATAGCACACACCTCTAATCCTGACTCACAGGAGGCAGAGACAGATAGATTTCCATGAGTTCAAGGCCATCCTAGTCTTACACAGCAAGTTCTCAAAAACAAACCAACAAAAATTCTTTATTACTCATTTTTCATTATGCCCTCAAAAATATGATTAAAAATGAGGCTTTGGTATCAGAACGAGGCTATGGACTAGTTTAGGTATTATTTCTACAATTATAGATATACTCAACCAATAAAACTTACATTCATATTTAAATCTTAGCACTTTTTTTGTATTGTCTGTATTTTCTCTTATAATATTTGTAGGTTGTTTTTATATGTGTTTGTGAATTTTTTTTAAAAAAAAAAGATTTATTTTTACTTTATGTGTATGGATGTTTTGCCTCTGTGTATTTGTACCATATGTGCACCTAGTACTTGTAAAGTCCAAAAGGAAGTGTCAGATGCCCTGAAACTGGAGTTACAAATGGTTGTTACAACCACGTAGGTGATATAAATCAAACCTGGGTCTTCTAAAAGAGCACCCAGTGCTTTTAACCACTGAGCCATCTTTCCAGCCCCCCAAAAGTTTGTGATTTTGTTTTTAACTGAAATCTTAAATGTGAACCCACCTTGCTTCCTTGGCACTCAGTATTATAATGAGCAGGACACATCTGTCTGGGGCAGAGTCTATATTTCACACTTACTCTCTACACACAACCTCACTGCAATATGGCTTCCACAGCCACTTTGCTTCTAGCTCATGTCTCATGAAAAGCTGCACTGAGTTGTAGACAAAGCATTCACGTCATGCCGTCTTAGCTGTCCATCCGGTTACCTATAGTGGGCTGGTAAATAAGAGAATAATTCCTTTATGGAGTTCTTCAGCCAAGCTGTCATGGAGACTAGCAGAAAGCAAATCAATGCTAGCCTGTCCAGAAGGCCTCTGGCCTGAGCCCTTCCCATCGAAAGAATAACTGTTGGCAGAGACCCAGGCCAAAACCATGTCCCAGCAGCAGAGTCAATTCTTACATAGAGGCAGATCAACATGGTTGGCATCACTGGCTCCTCTGGAAGAAAACACGGTGCCCATGTTCAGGTATAGACCTACATCTCACTGGACAGGATGGACATGAGATTGCCTAGGTATGACTCCACCTTGGAGCTATTTACCCAACTCCCAGTCCTTGTCAAGGTTCCACTTGAAGAGGCCTGACATTATTCCTATCAGTTGGGATTTCTTAACCAACCAAAGAGTCCAATACTACATCAGCTGCCCTGTGGCCAAGAAGGCCCTGCCTGCTTCACATAAACAACTGCGTTTTGTCAGTCAAATTTTCAGAGAGGAAGACCTAAGGAAATAATTCATGCCACACACCTTCCAGAGACATTTGCTTCTTTTACAAGGTAAACCTGAGCGAGCCCCTGACTGTCATGATGGATGCCTGGGAACAGCTCATGTGCTGGGTGGTAACTCAATCACAAGTCCCAGTTGCTTCTCTCTTCCCCTTGAGTGGCCTGCTTGTGTCACTGCCCTCAGACAAAGGAGGCAATTGCCCCCAGAACACTTCACCACCACAGTAGAGCTTTTGTGCACTGTCAGTGACCATTAAAACCCCAGTCTCAAATCCTGCGCAGCTGTTTCTCCTCCTCTTCAAAAAAGAGAAAAAGAAAGGAAAAAAATACAAGAAAGCCTTTCTGATGCAAAGGGGTAGAGACCAGCAGGGACCGGGATTAATGGTGACAAAGAGGCCCAAAGGCTTGCCCTCTTTTCAGGGCCCTAGTCTTTGAGTATTTCAGGCTATGGACAAACACTATGGTCTCTCTGCTGCTAAGAGGGTGAACCTAATAAAAGGGGCCACTCTCCAACGTTGTCTTCAGGATTGAGCCTTGACTTCTGAAGGAGAGCCACAGGCAGCCCATGTGGATTCCCAAGGTATCCTGGGGTGGCTGCTTTGTCCCAGCTCAGAGGCAAGTCCCCAAACACAGCAGCATAGTGGTCTCAGGATCCAGGTTTGAGCCCCCTTTAAAGGAGTGCCTCAGGATAACAGGGCACAGCAGCTCCTTGGACTGAACAGTTGCTTCTTCATCCTTCATCATCTTTGCAGGACTTGGGGGTGCACTCAGGGTTGCTGTCTGAAAACATCCTCATGGTTGAGGGCCAGAAGTGAGCCCAGCTGGATATCTCCCTTTCTGAGGACCCAGCATGTTCTCTTCATGCCTGGTGAAGTGGGGCCAAAATTTCACTTCCTTCAGGGTGACTTTATGGCCCTCAATTGAAATTTCCCCCCCACAAAAGCCTCACTTTGCCCTCTTTGAATATTGTCACCTGTCCTTGGGATTTCTTTCTTTCATCTTATTTTAACTTTTTTACATTTTATTTATTTTGTGTGGGGGGAGGGCAGGGTACAGGTCAGAAGACTACTAGTGGGAATTCTCACCTGTGGGTTCCAGGGATTTGATTCAAACCTTTAGGCTTGGTGGCAGGCCCCTTTACCAACTGAGTTATCTTGTCAGCCCCATCCTTCAGTGGTGCTTGAGAAGAATCATTTGCTTCTTCATTTAACATTTTAAATGTAACAGTGTCTGCATGTATTTGCTTCAGTAAGGTGGCTAGGAAAGACAGCTCTGGGCAGGGACTAAAATGGAAGGAGAGAAACAGTCTTCCATTGAGTCTGACTAGCTGCAAAAGACTTGTGTCACAGGAACAGAAGGAAAGGGGCAGGGTGACTGGAGATGTATTTTAAGAATCTGAAGCAGGAGAATTGCAGGTTCCAGGACAGCCTGTGCTACACAATAAAACACCGAAAAGCAAGCAAGCAAGCAAGCAACAACAAAACAACAAAAACCAAGCAATACAAAACAAGCAAGGCAGGTCGTGTTGGATCCTGAAGGCCATGGCAAGGAAAGAAGACTTGCCGTGTGAGTAGAGGACAGAATATCTATCTCTAAGCCATCTTCTGGCTGCAATGTGAGAATAGGTGGAAGGTGAAGAAGAACACTCAGTCTGTGAGGACAAACAGGAGAAAGGAGGGTGGCTTAGAACCCAACAATAACAATGGGGGAGGGGACACTAGCTGGGCTCAGGAGCCTATCTGCAGGTAGGCTGACAAGATCCACCTGTGGAGGGGTAAGGGCCACAGCAGAGGAGATGCCAGGAAGACTCCAGAGATTTGGCTTGAGTCCCAGTGGAAAGCGAAGGGCTATATGCTGAGGGGAGGAAGGGCAGGTTTGGTTGGGAAGGAGAAACATTGAGTCTGGCATCCATCCATCCATCCAAAGTGCTGATCTTGAGGGGCCACTACCTAAGCTCCCTGTGCTCTCTGAGACAGATACTGCACTTTGAGAGCTTACTAGATGCCTCATAGGTGTAAGAAAAAAAATATTCTCAGATCTCTATATATTCATTTCTCCCTACTAAATAAGAAACAAGCCTCCAGTGATTACAATGTGATATAAGACTGGTCCCTTAGTCAACCCATCTGTCCAAGAGTCACAAGATAGTTGTGGGGATGAAAGGTCTTCAAGAAAAGAGAATTGGCAGAGCGGTAGTGGCTGATGCCTTTAACTCCAGCACTCTGGAGGCAGAAGCAGGTGGATCTCTGAGTTCGAGTCCAGCCTGAGTTGCAGGATAGCTAGGGCTACAAAGAGAAACCCTGACTTGAACCTCACACACAGAAAGAAAGAATGAGTGAATGAATTATGAGTATTCCACAACTCTGGGGGTGTAAAGGGAATGATAGACTGGTCGAATAATCATAATTGATTATAAGATCTAGTTTCAAACAAAGTGATTAACCACCATAAAATCAGAGAAAGGCTATGGAGACTCCTGAGAAGCCATCTGCACTGAAGGTTTACCAATGGTCTAAGCACTGGAGCCAGACAGGAACGTGCTGCGATAGACACATCTCCTGCCACTATCACTCACTCTTGATCAAGCCATATCGTGAGTCAACCAGATCTGACAGGAGCTCACACAAAGCATTAGCAACAAATTAAAAGTCTGCTTTAGAAATGGATTTACATCAGCGCAAACAACAATGAACCTCACCATCTTGGACAGAGTACACCTGAAGAGGAAACTAGTTAAAATTGTGTTTATTTATGCTTATTTAATCTTTGTCTTATTCTATTTTTTATTATTTATTGCTTATATTAGATAGTAGTACCAGAAAACAATCATAAATTCAAACATATATTGAGGAGACAGAGAAAGATACATACACCACGGAGAGAGTGGAGTAGGGAGCAACTATCCACCAGTTCATCCATCCATCCATCCACCTATCTATCTATTCATCCATTCTCTATCTATCCTCCATCTATCATCTATCAATCTATCTACTTATCTATCCTCTATCTATCCATCATCCATTATCTATCAATCAATCAATCAATCAATCAATCTGTCCATCCATCATCATCTATCTATCCATCCTCTATCTAGCATCTATCTGTCCATCCACCCATCCATCCACCATTCATCCATCAATCTATCTATCTGTTGTGAGCGTGACGGGACAAGCAAGGAGAAGTCAATGGAAGAGTGGTTTGTTTCATGAGAAAGGTCATAGTTTGTGGGAGGTCGTAAATGGTCTCACAAAGAAAGAGGACTCTGGGGAAGTAGGACACAACAGCAGAACCACACAGGTAAGGAATGGAAGGTGTAGGAAAAACAGGCCTCAGATAGGCACATCGGCCTACTCTCCAGCAGGGCATCTATCAAAACAGGAAGTAAGGTGGAGTAGGTGTTTATAGACTATGACAGGAGGGTTTGAATGGGAGATGTGAAGTTGTCTGCACATCTAGCTGTTTGTGGACACCTGCTACAGTTAATCTCAGCTGTCAACTTGACAGAATTTGGAATCACCTAAGAGACAAAGCTTTGAATGTGTCTGTGAGATTGCTTCCTGAGATGTTTAACTGGGAGAGGTGAGAGACATATGGTGAGTGGCAGAATCAGAAATGGCTGAATGTACCCTAGCACTTTCTCTTTGCAGATTCTGACCCATGCTCTTAACAAACGTCACCCCCTCCTCCTAAATGTGCCTCTGAGCTCTCATCTTCATCCAATGCCACTGTGATATCAGTACCTCTTATGTGATATACTGAAAACTTCTCAGCCAATCTTTCTGCTTATAGCTCCAATTCTTCCAATACAGGCAAGAAGATTGTTCTAAAGTACACATATGAAACAGACATTTCTTGATTAAATCTCTAATATAACTGTCCTGCTTGGTTTTTTGTCAATGCAACACAAATATAGACCTATCTGGGAAGAGGGAACTTCAGTTGGAAAAATGCTTCCATTAGATTAGCTGGTAGGCAATTCTGGCATTTTCTTGATTAGTGGTTGATGTGGAAGAGCCCAGGCCACTATGGATGGTGCCATGCTGCTTCGGCAGATGGCCCAAGGGTGTATAAAAAAAGCAAACTGAGGGCTAGAGAGATGGTTCTAAATGTTAGCCTAATAACCAAAAAATCCAGGAAAGCAAACTGAGCAAGCCAGTAAGCCAGTGTTCCTCTGTGGTCTCTTCAGTTCCTGCCTGACTTCCCTTCATGCCGAACCATGATTGGGACATATAAGCGGAAATAAACCCTTTCCTCTCCGAGTTGCTTTTGGTCATGGTGTTTATCACATCAATAGATACCCTAACTAAGACAAACACCACATCATCAAAAGGTGAAACCGAAGCTCCTTACAGTATATTTCAGGTCTTCTGTAATTGGCCATGCTTGCCCTTGAGGCTAATTACCCTACCCAGATCTCCAGGTTCCTGATACTGATATACAGGCCGGGCTCTGCATGGCTTGCTCTTTCCTGATTAGGCTGTGTCATTGTCTGAATGCTCTTCCTCAACCACCATCAACAGCATCCCTCTTTGGGGAATACTTCTCTGTCTGACCCTGTCCTGTGCAACTCACAAGATGGCATCTTATTTTATCAGGAGCACCTCACTACCCACCAAAGAGTGGACACTTGGCTTTGTTTCCAAGAATAGTATGAAGGGATGATCTCAGGGCTCAGGCCCTGCTCAGGAGGGTCCTCACACTGGGAGAGTCAGAAACATGGGCTCTTGATTCAGAGTTGAATTTAAGTCTTGCCACTGACATTCACTTGCTGGTTGAAATTAGCAGGAGTGGCGGTTATTTTTCTATGTCTTCTATTCTTATCTATAAAAAGGACGCAATATAATACAGATGTGTGGGAATTAAATGAGAAAGTATATGCAAAACAGTTTACTAAATTATATTCTTGCTATTGTTGAGACAAAGTCTCACTATATTGATCTGGTTGGCTAAAACCTTTTAATCTTCCTGCTTTAGCCTCCTAAATTCTGGGGTTCTAGGCTTGTACCACCATGTCTAGATTACCAAATGTATTTTTAAAAATTATTTATTTATTTATTTAGCTATTTAATGTTTATATCTGGTTTGTCTGCATATGTGTCTGTGAACCATGTGTATGCCTAGTACCTTTAGATGCCCTGGGACTGAGGTTACAGACAGTCATGAGCTGCCATGTGGGTCCTGGAATCAAACCCAAGTCTTTTGGGAGATCTGGCAGTGCTCTTAACTGCTGAACCACCTTTCCATCAACCCCAGCCCTTCAAGATCAACCCCAGGGCTTCACTTATGCTCAGAAAAAAAAGAAAAAAAAAAGTCCAGCAACTGTACCAGGAGCTACATACAGCCTCAGCCCAGGAATCTGTTCTTTGTAAAATGGAGTTGCTTTATTATTTGTATTTATATCTGTGTGTATGTTTGTATACATATTCATGTGTATACATGTATGTATAATTGCAGGGAGATGTCAGGCACGTATGTTGGGTATCCTTTTCAACCGTTCTCTACCTTACTTTCTTTCTTTCTTTCTTTCTTTATTTATTTATTTATTTTTTGGTTTTTTGAGACAGGGTTTCTCTGTGTATCCCTGGCTGTCCTGGAACTCGCTCTGTAGACCAGGCTGGCCTCGAACTCAGAAATCCGCCTGCCTCTGCCTCCGGAGTGCTGGGATTAAAGGCGTGTGCCACCACTGCCCGGCTCCACCTTACTTTTTGAGAAAGGATTTTACAACAAGACCTGGAGCTTACCAATTAAACTCAACCAGCCAGCCCGTGAGTTCCAGTAGCTGCCTGATTCTGTTTCCCAGCGCAGGGATTCCCAGGGATTATAGGCAGATATCACCATGCCTGGCTTCTTATGTGGGCGCAGGGGATGCAAACTCAGACCCTCATTCTTGTACAGCAAGCACCTGACCCACTGAGCCATGTCCCCAGCCCCAGAATTGCTTTTCCTTTCTGACATCTTGCTAAAGTTGATCACAGATGGTACAAAGGTTCCTTGAAGAACAGGCTGCCCCTAAATGCCAAATTCATAAACTTTACTATGTACAAATGACAATTAAAAAGGTTTTCAATTTGATCAAGTGAGCCTTTTCTATGATATAACTTGGGACTTTAAATTTTATTTTTTAAAAAATTTTAAATTATTTCCTGTAAGTGTGTGCACATGAGCGCACGTGCACATATGCATTCAATAGCTTGGTTGAGGGATAGAGGGGCACTTGTCAGAGCTGGTTCTGTATGTACACCATGTAGAACTCGGAGAATGACATCGATTAGTGGTAAGCTCCTTCACCCGTGGAACCATCTAATCTGTCTTAATTTTTATTTCAATTTTTATTTATTGTTTTGTTTCAAGATAGGCTATCACTACGTAACCTTGGCTGTTCTGGAACTAGCTATGGAGACCAGGATGGCCTCAACTCTCAGAGATCAGCCTGCCTCTGCCTCCCGAGTGCTAAGATTAACGGTGTGGACTGCTATGCCTGGCCAGACTCCTGGAGCTCCTGGAGACTGGACTGTCAACCAAATAATACACATGGAGGGACCCATGGTGCTGGCCACATATGTGGCAAAGGACAGCCTTGTTGGCCATCAGTGGGAGGAGAGGCCCTTGGGCCTGAGGGGGTTCAATGCCCCAGTGTAGGGGAATGCTAGGGAGGGAAGATGGGAGTAGGTGGGAGGATGGGGGAGCACTTTCTTAGAGGCAGTGGGAGAGGGGAGGGGATAGGTGGATTCCGAAGGGGAGACCTGGAAAGGGGAAAGCATTTGAAATGTAAATAAAGTATATATAAAAAAATTAACAACAACAACAACAACAAAAGAATGGGACCCGTGTGACTAAATACAGGTGGCGTAATAAGAATAAGGAGGGCCGGGCAGTGGTGGCACACGCCTTTAATCCCAGCACTCAGGAGGCAGAGGCAGGCGGATTTCTGAGTTCGAGGCCAGCCTGGTCTACAGAGCGAGTTTCAAGATAGCCATACGAAGAAAACCTGTCTGGAAAAAAAAAAGCAAACAAACGAATAGGGAGAATAGCTTCAGGAGCTCAGGAGGCTGAGGCAGGGAGAGCAGCTAAATCCACGAGTTCAAGGAGCTGGGGCCACACAGTAAGACACTGAGGACAAAACAGGAACGAAAAAAAGGAAAAAAATCAAGAGCCCCATGTAAGCCCTCATCTTTGCCATCTGAGGCCATGGCCTCCTTGAGACTATGACCAAAAGAAGGCCAGCATGAGATGTGGCCCTTTTACAACTGATATGGCGTATGCAGAATCATACGCCAGAATAGACCTCTCTCTTTGTAAAAGTACCCAACCTCCAGTGTTCCGTTATAGTAACAAGAACAATAATAAACAGAAACTGAAAATATTGTCTGAGACGAACCAAGGACTTGGCTCCATTGTATGCCAACTAGAGTTCATCGATATTCAAAACTACCAATAGGCCTGGACAATGTTCAGTTCTCTCCTCCCACCCCGAGCATCGCAGGCATTGAACTGAGTGGCCAGCCTTGGCTACAAGTGACTTTACCTGCTGAGCCTTCTCACAGCCTCCCAAGTCCTTTCTTATCAATATCCTGGACCCTTCTTTACACCTGACCCCCCTCACTAACAATTCCTGTGCTATGTTCTTCCCCCAGGAAAGCTTCCACACTGTTGCCTCACTTGGTTCCATACTGGGCACCAGACTCACCTAGAGTTAGTGGAAGCTCTTGGGAAACATACTGCCTCTTTAAGAAACAAACCCAACCAAATTTAGCTGATAGGCATGTCAGGAACACATTCAAATACCGTAAAAACTTAACTCTATTGGGTGTCCCCCATAGGTTTGTGGCCAAGAGGCCTAAGTCATTTAGTAAGGCCTGCTCCTCTTCTTGGGCCTTTGCTAACATGATCCTTGAAGGTCTGTAGGCCTTGACACTAGTTTTCCTGAATTCTTGACTGTCCACAACGTTTCCTTTATGAACCCACAAGCCCTTACCCCCACAGGCCTGGAAAGGGAGGGGCTGCAATTCAGCTCTTAGAGACCAGAAAGAGGGCCTGCCTGCCTGCCTGCCTGCCTGCCTGCCTGCCTGCCTGCCTGCTGCCTGCCTGCCTGCCTGCCTGCTGCCTGCCTGCTGCCTGCCTGCCTGCCTGCCTGCTGCCTGCCTGCTGCCTGCCTGCTGCCTGCTGCCTGCCTGCCTGCCTGCCTGCCTGCCTGCTGCCTGCCTGCCTGCCTATCTGCCTATCTGAGAGTTCATTCCACTCACCCTAGAAAGCAGGGCAGCAGAGCCAGCTCTTGTCACTAATTTGGTATGGAGACTGGAACTCTGAGGGTTCCAAATGAGAAGCCAGCCAGCTGGGTTTATTGCCCTCTTTTCTTTTTAAGAAAATCAGCTGGAATAAGAGTCAAGACTATCTGGGAACTGGCCCCTTGTGTACAGTTATGCTCGATCTTCTCTAAGCTTTGGCGAAGCAGCAGAGCGGAGCAGTGGCTCTCGCTGAAAGTTCTCCAGAACAAAGCTAGCTTCAGCTGTGCCCATGCAGAAACACCAGCCAACTTCTTCCCCTTTTCCAAGGCTCCATTGCTTGGGCCCAAGAGTCTACTGACCCTTAAGAACAGACAGCTGTTTTTCTCAGACAATCTGGTTACTGAACTTCACTTTACACAGGAGTGAAACACACTTTGGAATTAGGCTATAAATTCAATCTTAAAACAAAAAAACAAAAAAACTACTGCTGCTACTACTATTATTTGGGGACAGAGTATGTGTGGGGTATATATACATGTGTGCATGCCTACATGTGGAGGTCAGAAGGCAAACTAGACTGTTGCTCCCCTGATAACATCCAGACTTTTTTTTTTTTTGAGACAGGGTCTCTCACTAGGCAAGGCTGGCCGGCCAGCAAGCTCCAGTGATTCTCTGTCTCTGCCTCTCCAGTAGTGAGATTACAAATGTGCACTACCAAACCTGACTTTTTATATGAGTGCCAGGGGTCAAATTCAGGTCCTTGTGTTTGCATGGCATGTGCTTTACCACCCCAAGGTATCTCCCACCAGTGAGATTTTAAGTATACCTCTGCATTCATTTTGTTGCCTGTAAGAGATGCTGGTCCCTGCCCAGGAAGACTATCACTAGATCTAAGGAGCTAGGGCAATGCTACACTCCTAAAAGATAAGAACAAAATCAATCACACTTATCCTAAAGGGAGACTCCAACTTCCCTCTGTGAGGCTCTTCAGGCAGTGTCCCTTGTAACTGCACAGAGAAAATGTCACATCTGGGGTCCCTTGTCCTGGAGCCTCTTGATGAATTTAGAAACAATATTTGCTCTGAAACACACACACATACACAGAGCAACAACACACCATGGAGCTGACATTGCTTGGAGCCTTGGCCTGAGGCCCGGGTGTCTCCAAGGCACCTATTTGGCCTCTAGTTTTTGCCTTTGCACAAACCTATGGGCAGGAATGAGTAATAAGTTGAAAAGTAGTAACTACCGAAGCTGTGACCATAAAGGGTAGAAAGGCTCAGGGGTGCCTTGCATCCTGCCTAGCCTGGCAGCACTGAATTTGCCTTTCTGTTCTGCAGTTCTACAAATATTGCCTGCCACAGGCCAGCAAACCTGCCAGGTATGAGGAAAAGACAGGAAAATTACATCTCAGCTCCTGGGGAGTGCCAGGGCTAGTGAGTGTACAATAGCTACAGAAGAGAAAAACATCCAGAGTGTTCTCTGGAGTGAGCCCAGAGAAGGAAGGACGGCCCAGGCCTGTCACTGGCTCCCTTGTCTACCTGTCTGGCATTCCAGGCAGGTCTGTCAGTAATCACACCTTGGCTACTCACCACACTGGCTTTCTTCATGACCCTGGCCCACTCCACAGGTCTCCTCCTGCTGTTCTGACACGCTGGGGGACTTTTTAGCCACATCAAGGTCCATGCCTGAGAGTTGCAGGTGAAACTGCTCCCTGTGGGCAGCCTTCTTGAGTGTTCGGATAGCTTTCCGCAGTCTCTTCTCTGTCCGCTTTACCACGCAGCTCAGATTGCAGGAAGCTGCAGAAACACAGGACAGCAGCATGGGGAGGGGTCCTCAGGCTGCAATGAAGATGTCCGGTGACCCACCAACACCCCAAGTTCTCCGGAGCTGGGAACCTGGCAACCTGGGCAGCATTCAATTCAAACACAAATTTATTGGACCCAAATGGTAGTTTTGGGTTTTATGAAGTTTTATCAGGTTCAAAACCATTTTAGCGTAATTTGTGGGGTGAAAATCAAACAGGAGATACTTGAGTGCTTGCACTAGTTTCCACCCCCACCCCCAGGAATGATGGGAAATGAAAGGCAGAGAGAAGGGACAAGCTGTGAGAAGCCTGGCATGGCAGATGGCTTTCAGACCAACCTGTCACCTCCTTTTCATAAGTTTCCCGTTCAAACTCAACCGTGATAAACATTTCCTTAGGGGCGTTCGGTCGGCCAAGGTTTCCCGGGACTTGCTTGCCAGGGCTGCATGTAAGGTTTGCGTACTGGAAGCTCTCTTTTACTGAGCTGTGCCTCTCTGTATGAAGAAACAAAATGATCGGAAGCCAAGTCCTGGCAGAGCACTGAGCTGAGCATTTGCTAGAGCTCAGTAAACATTTCATTACAACCCTCTAGGGAGTGCGTGATTCACTCCACATGCGAGCCACTGCCAGTCCCTAGCCTGAAGCCGGGACCGTTTCATTCCTATGTAACTTTACAGCCAAGCTCTTGAACATTCTTTTCATGGGTAAAGGCTGAATGTCTCCCACTGACCAGCCACAGCAGAAGACAAGAACCAGGGGCCAAGGCTGTTTTGTATTTTTTTGACAGTTGGCTAAGGCGGGGGCATTCTCATGGTGGTTTTTCTTACAGCAGGACTGGGATAGCCTGAGCAGATGCTGAAGCATCCAATGGAAGAAAAGATAGCAACTTCGACTTTCATCCAGCTGACCTTGGTGCAATTCCATCCCAAAGGGAGAGAGAACAGACAGCAGCGGTGTATCTCATGTTACAGCCACAAACAGTAAATGGTACAGAGATTCAAAGAACCACACAGTCTCTGAGACCATCTAGGGCAACAGTGGAATGCTTGCTCTAAGTTAGCCTTTGCTTATCTCTACTCTTGACTATCGTGGTAGCCCCTCTGTCCAGCACTTCTGTTGAATCTGTTGACTCTCAACAGACAAAACTAAACTGAACCAAACTACAAAGCAGGACATGTTTCCACAAAATCTATTTGCATGTCTCGGAGTGTTTGTTTGTTTGTTGTTTTGTTTTTCGAGACAGGGTTTCTCTGTGCAGCTCTGACTGTCCTATACACCAGGCTGGCCTCGAACACACAGAGGTCTGCCTGACTCTGCCTCCCGAGGGCTGGGATTAAGGCATGTGCCGCAGCCACCAAGCTCTTTTCATGTCTTTTTAAAATTTACTTTATTGAACTAAAGGTTATCTGTGCCATAGTCTTTAATTACAAAGCAATAGAGAAAGAGACAGATTCAGTTTCTACCTATATTTTTCCCCAAACATATATTTTATAGTTTTAAAACATATTTTTACTTTTGTATATGTGTATATGAGATATATGCGTATATGCCACATACATGCAGGTCCTAAGGAGGCTAAAAGAGGCATCAGATGCCCTGGAGCTAGAGTTACAGGCAGCTGAGAGTTGCTCAGCACGGGTCCTTTAGAAAAGCAGCCAGTGCTCTTAATCTGAGGCATCTTTTCAGTCATATTTTATAATTTTTAAAGAGCTAAACTCAAAGCTTAAGTAGATGTTAAAGTTGAACTTGTTTTCCGTTCTTTCCAATACCTACATTAAAACCAATTTTACCCGACTTACGTTGTGTACGTTTACGTGGGTGGCTGTACACATGTCACAGCTCATGCCATGTGGGGAGAGTGTGTGGAAGACCGAGGACAACTTGCAGGAGTCAGTTTGTGTGAGTCTTGGGGATCAAACTCAGGCTGCCAGGCTTGGCAGCAGCCACCTGTACCAGCTGAAGCATTTCACTGGCCTTAAAACTGTTTTTATCTATTTATTCTGTTTTTATACAGAGTTCACTCCATGTTCCAGGCTGGCCTGGAACTCACTATGTACTCAGAACCGACCTTGAACTCATACTACTCTCCTGCCTCAGCCCCCAAGTGCTGGAATTATAGGAGTGAGTCACAACATTTAGCTTAAAACTTTGTATTTTGTAGTAAGTTTAGATTTACAGAAAAGTTCTGACTTCTTGCACACCCCCTACTCAGCTCCCCCTGCTGTTAACATCTGATTTCAATGCTGGTCCAATCTATTAAGTAAACTGTAGACCAAATCTACTTTTAAGTAATACTTCCCTGGGCTGGAGAGACAGATCAGTAATTAAGAGCCCATACCGTTCCCGCAGAGGCCCAGAGTTTGATCATCAGCACCCACACCGGGTGGCTCTGGAGAGAGCTGACACCCCTGGGCTCCACAGGCAACACACTTACATGTACATACCTGTATCTGTACCCCACATGTACACATCATTGAAAATAAAAACAGAGTTTTAAAACGAGGTGACACTGGCTAGATAGCTCAATGCTTAAGAGCACTGGCTATTCTTTTAGGGGGGACCTAGGTTTGATTCCCAACACCCACAGGATGGCTCAGAACTGTTTGTAACTTCAGTTCCAAGAGATCAAACACTTTTTCTTCTGTCCTCCTTGGCACCAGGCACACATGTGGTACACAGATACACGTGAAGTCAAAACACCCATACATGTAAAATAAAATAAATAAAAACTTTTGTACACATTTCTGTCACTGATTAAAGCCCAGGGGACATCTTGGAAGAGGGGATATAATGAATCTAAGAGAAGGAAGACAGGAGGAGGGATTGTGAAACACTGTCCTCCTGCCACGACACAGCCAGTGCGATCTTGATTGCAAAGCAGCTGCAGCTACCTGCACTGGGCCTGCCAACTGTCAGTCATGGATCAGGGAGGCTCATGGGCACTATCCCTCCCTACTGAACTGTGTACTGATGACTCTGAGGGAGGGACAGCTATTCTCTTCATCTGTCTACCCACTAATGAACCCAACAGCTTCCAGTGGTTAGCTCCAAACCCATGGGCACACAAACGGCCCTGGATAAACTCAGTTGGTCACAAAGGGAAACAGAAAGACAAGGATGTGGGAAATGACTTGGAGGAAAGGAGAGAGGGGAGAGGGATGGGAGGGAGGTGAGAGAGTGCAGAGGTGCCAGTAATCGGAATGCGCTATATACGTGTATGAAATTTTAAAAGAACATGCCTAATAGAAGTTACAGAAAAAGTATGAATATGGAAAGAGAATATGAGAAATACAGAATAAAAAACAAAAAAACAAAAACAAAATCACCCAGCATTCTCCTATCCAGATGCAATGACTACTAATGATATAGTCAAATTTCTGGAGCTTTTCCCTTCAACTTTAGGATATATGTGTGTCTGTGTGTGTGTGTGTGTGTGTGTGTGTGTGTGTATCTACCTATATTTTTTTTTAAAATTAGGTAGACATATAGAATTCTACTGTCCCCCTTTCCATCTCTTTTTGTGTGTTTGTTTTTGTATTTGGAGACAGGGTTTCTCTGTGTAGCCCTGATTGTTCTGGAACTCGCTCTATACACCAGGCTGGCTTTGAACTCAGAGATCTGCCTGCCTCGCCTCCCCGAGTGCTGGGGTTAATGGTGAGCCACTACCACCACCCAGCTACTATCTCAGACATACAAGAAGACATCTTCCTATGTCATTCACATTCTTTGAATGCATATAATTAATGGGTGCACATGTTCTATCAATGAAGGCATGGAAATGCATCTTGCTTATTCGCCAGGAGGCAGTCAAAGTAGCTAGCATGAGCTTTAGGTTATTGTTTGAGGGTAGATTGGGGTGGGGGGAACTTCTTCATCTATGTATGTCTCGATTTCTTTTAAGCTCCAGAAGTGTTCTCTGGGATTCTGGTGGAAAGGAAAGCTAGGGAAGAAAGGAGCACATTAGATGTGCGAGTTTTGGTTAGCACAGTTATGCCTGGATAGCATTTGTTCTGCTACAGCCACTGGGACTACAGTTCCCAAACACCATAGCAGCAAGAGCACTGGACATTCCATCTTTGTTCATCAATACTATCATTTCTGAGTCAATCCCCTTTTATCATAGTGTATGATTCAGCCCAATTCTAAGACTAAAAACTTCAACCCAAACACAGTCATAAGCGGCTGATGCATCTCAAGCCTCATTGACTCAGGTGAACTCCAGGGAGCTTCGACAATGACCTCACAAAGGACCTCCTAGTATCACTCCAGAACTACACAAGGGTTAGGGCAGGCTCTGCTACCCTAGAGAAGAAAGTCCCTGCAGATTCTGAATAACTTAGTGCCATCTGACATGTGCTTGCATCAGCTGGGTAGCAATCTCCACTCAGCTGGTCACAGGTCCCTTACCCAAGATGTAGGCAAGCTCCCTGCACCAGCCATTTGATTCCATACCTGGTAGTGCTGGTCGCAGGCCCTCGGGAGACAGCTTGGCCTTTTGCAAACTACACTTGCCTTCATTTAGCTTAAAGGTTACACTTGTTCTGACGGTGACGACATCTTCAGAAAGAAATAAGTGAGAGAAATTATCCTCATAGCAAAGGAAGAGAACACCCAGTGAATGATGGTAAGCTCCCACTGGCTGGGTCTCCACACAGGCTTTGAGATGACCCAATAATAGTTTGATCATGAAGTGCCCACTACCTTGCACAGGCTCAACTAGAGCCTCCCTTATCTCAAGAGAGAGATGGACCCAGTGTTCAAAGGTATCAGGGAAAGGGCCCAAAACAGTCTCCAGAGTCAGATGAAAGATGAGGTCATTTCTGTGCTTTTCTGAGAAGGAAGGTGAGTATCCTCCAGCTCAAATCTGGATCAGATTGTTGAGGGAGGTCCCTTCTACATGTGGCTTCCCAGAGAGGACAGGGCTGAGGGGACTGCCTGTTCAGATGTGGCTATCACTTCTGGGGTCTGGGACTGAGTGAGTGCAGAATTCTGTTCTCCCAAAACCATTCTTAACTATAAGCTGGACTGGAGCCCATGCCTCTAGTTACAAGCCCTCTGATTTGTGAAAATATCAGCACGTTCCTTAACCTTCCTCTTCCCAGTTTCCTCATCTGTTAAATGCACATAGGTAAGCACCTGTGTTACCAGGATGTTGTAAGGATTAAATGAGATATCATTTAATGATGACATTACATCCATCAGGATGTTAATGGACCTAACATCCTTAAGAAAAGACAGCAAAGAACACTGCTTAAGACTCTGAACTCAGACTGTTTGAGTTTGAATCCTAGCCCCTCTTATTTCTTATCTGAGTTACTTTGAGTAAGTTTTTTTTCCCTCTGAGCCTTAGCTTTTTGGTCGATAATGATGATGATGATGATGCAACCAAATATGATAAACTCACTCCTATAATCCCAACACTTGGGTAGCTGAGCCAGGAGGACTGTCATGAATTCAAAACCATCCTGAACAACATAATACATCCCATGGGTTATGTTACAAAGTGAGACCTGCCTCTGACTTAAATACATAATTTTTAAAATATATATTTAAAATTAATGCATGGAGTTTCAAGTGAATTAAATAACCTACTCTATGGAATACAGTGTATAGTAGCTGGAGCATTCTAACTTCTAAACTGTCATCTTGCTTGGGATTTCAAACTTTGGACATTTTGTTTTGTTTTGTTTTGTTTTTTTGATTTTCGAGACAAGGTTTCTCTGTGTAGCCCTGGCTGTCCTGGAACTCACTCTGTAGACCAGGCTGGTCTTGAACTCAGAAATTCGCCTGCCTCTGCCTCCTGAGTGCTGGGATTAAAGGCGTGCACCACCACTGCCCGGCAACTTTGGACATCTTTATAGTATAGACATCAGGATATAATGTGGTTCTCAATTAGGATAGACTCATGATAAATTGACAAATGTGTCCTTATCTGGGAAGATGAGGCCTTCAGAAAACATTGGACTTGTATTTAGTCCCTTAACAAAGAATAGGTTCAGGTCTCTTTCTTGGGATAGAATCCCACTTGCCCTATTCTGTCCATGCCGTGTGTCCCAGGCATGGTCCCTATTGGGCCTTTAAAGTGCTCTGGGATAGAGGGAATTTGGGATCCATGAAACGGTTCTCTCCAGAGCTCTGTGGACCTCTTTTCAATATGGTGACAAAGGCCAGGCAGTGGTGGCACATGCCTTTAATCCCAGCACTCGGGAGGCAGAGACAGGCCGATTTCTGAGTTCGAGGTCAACCTGGTCTACAGTGTGAGTTCCAGGACAGCCAGGGCTGCACAGAGAAACCCTGTCTCAAAAAACCAAAAAAAAAAAAAAAAAAAAAAAAAACAACAATATGGTGACAAGAGACTGTTCCCCAGGCTGAACAGGGGATACTCAGTAAGTTTGGTTTCTGCAGGTGAGCTGGGTATCAGACACTACAGCTGTGGGCAAGACACCCTGTAATATTCTCACAGCATACAGATAGGAAAAAGGCAAACAAAACCACCCCCATGAACAGCATCCCCCAAAAGAAGCCCACTAAATACAATGGCCCCTGCAAGAACACAGCTTGGTAATTACCCCCAAAAGCAGAGTCATTTGATTTTTGCTGTCTGCTTCTGAGAGAGGAAGAGCCGCAGGTGACAGAGTAAGCCTCTTGCAGTCCTGACAGACAGAATGTGGAATTGTCAGAACACATAAGCAAGATGACAGGCTATCCTGGTAGCAACTAAAGTCACCCCCACCCCACTCCACATAGACCACTAGAAAAGTACCCAGGACATGAGCTCTCAAAGCATGGGCCTTTGGTGGTCAAGAAGTGTCTGGTCCGGAACCAGAAAGGCCTTTGAGCATGTCTAACATCTACAGGCCCTGCCATGAAGACCCTCCCAAGGATGTGTGCCACTCACCTGACGAGAGGTGAATGCCAGAGCGGCATCTTAGGAAGCACCTGTCTCCTCCACCACTTTTACCACAGTGCAGGGACACACGGGGTGTCATGCTAGTGGGCAGGAAGCCCTTCACTTCTAGACAGGACAAAAACACAAGGGCTTGAGGACAAAGAAACTCGTAAAAAGTGTGATGAGAGTGGAGCTCACCAAAGGCCCCCCAAAAGAAGGCAGAGCTGACTTCCCTTCCTAGCACAGTCTGGCTGACACAAGCCTTGTCTCCTGCAAAGGTCATAGAGGTGCAAGTCTGCTGTGTGCTCATGCAGAGAAGCAACCACAAAACAGAGCACTCCAATCTACGCAGAAGCACAGCCAAATGTCAAGGAGCCTGCGAAGTATCTCCTGTTTTTGGACTTGTTAAAGACTAGCTGCTGCTGCTGCTCCAGGGGAAGGTGCACTTTAGGCCCAGTGGAGTACACAAGCACACAGTCTCAAACCTCCAGACTTGGGGTGACCCTGTGGCCACATGGGAACTATGGAAGGATGGAGCCCCTTACCCACACAGTCTTTATTATTCCAGTGGAGCTTGTACCCTGGACGACACTGGCACTCGTAGCCACCCACTGTGTTGACGCAAACTTGCTGGCAGCCTCCGTTGTTGATGCTGCACTCGTTGGTGTCTGTGGAACAAAAAATGTTCCCCTGTCACAAAAGTACATCAAGGGATGACTGCCTCTCCCTTGAGGAGGTAGCAGTAGATGAGTCACACGGTTAACAGTCATTTTCAGGGACATGTACTTGATGCCCGATGGCTGCACACTCCCCACTGGCATGTGCCTTGGTTAGGAGGATTTAGCCATTGACAGGAACACTCAGAAAGGGAGCACACTACTTACAGGTGTCCAGACTCAGACCCCATATGGGCTTTGAACTTGAAACTCCACCATCCTCTGGACTACATACCAAGGGAGACAGACAGAATTAAGACTCCCTATTTGACTGTTTCCACAGTTAAGAGAGAAGAAAAGCAGTGAGAATCTACATCCCCATCAACTTGGGACTGAACCCAAACTGGAAGGAGGTTCCCAACCATGTTGACATCTGTGTGTCCCACTGGAGTCTCGTGATAGATAAGGTAGGGTAGAAGGTATGTGTGCCAAGAATGTGGAGACAAAGGGAGGAGGGAGACACAGCCATCTACAGCAAAGCACCACTATCTGTCCATCTCAAATACAGGGCATGAGAATTGGCAAGAAGTGTTCCAGCCAGTGGTCCCCAAATCCCACAGATACTTAGGATCACCATGGAGACCTTAGACAAGTTGTTCTGGAGTCTAGATCTGGTCTCAATGACGGCTGATTGCCAGGAAAGAAGAATGAGAATCAGTTAGCACTGATTTATATATACCACAGCCTGCTTGACCATAAAGGTGTGACCCGTGAACATATACTGTTAAACAGGACAGAATGAAGAGAGAGTCAGTGTCCCCTTCTGGACCCAAGCCCTAACTGAAGGGCCCAGGCAGAACACAACTATGATTTTGCTGGGTGCCCTGCCAAGCCTCTCTGAAGACAACCACATTATCTTCGGCTGAGAAGGCCAATGGGTTATCGTCTCAACTCCTGTAAGAGTCTCCCATTCTCCAAATATGAGCTCAAGTCAATTCACTGATGAATCCACAGCCGACAGAACTCAGTTCTTCTACTCCATTTTATACCTGATGGGCTAGCAGGGTAAATTGAGCATACTCCCTTCTCCAGATGGCTTTTCTTGTTGCCACTGTCCAAGAATATACCCTTTGTCCCCAAATAAGAAGATGACCCTCAAGGGTGGCCCTGCTCCCAGGCTTGGCCTCACCATAGAGGGGCAGCCCACTCACCTCCACAGTGGGTGAAGCTATAGAGAGTGTACCCTTTGTTGCAGGCACAAATAAATGTGCCAGGGTAGTTGATGCAACTGTGGTCGCAGGTCCTTTCCAACGAACATTCATCCACATCTGTAATTATCATAGAGAGAGGGGAGCTGATACCAACTCTGCCTGGTCAACTCATCCTCTCTGCTCCTTTGTAGCAAAGAACGTGTTAAGGAGCTGACTGGGAACTACAGTCATTCCCAGGTTCCTTGGTTATAAACTCTATTGCAAGCTTTACTTGCTTTGAAGTTCATATGATCTCTCTCACCTATGCTTATTTGCAAGGCTGAGTAAGTTATATAAATTGTGTTTTTTTAATTTTTGTCAACTTGACACAAGCTAGGATCATCTGAGAAGGACTCACAATTGAGAAAATGCCTCCATTTCTGGCCGGTAGGAGCATTTTATTGATTAATAACTAAGGTAGGAGGGTCCAGGCCATTGTGGGGGATGATACCTCCCCTGGGCAGGTTATCCTGAGTAGTATAAAAAAGCTAGCTGAGCAAGCAATGGAGAACAAGCCAGTAAGTAGTATTTCTCCATGGCTTCTACTTCAGTTCTGGCCACCAGGTTCCTGTCCTGCTTGAGTTCCTGTCCTGACTTCCCAAAGTGATGGGCTGTGGTCTGATGTGTAAGCCGAATAGACTCTTTACTCTCCAGGTTGCTTTTGCTCATGGTGCTTTGTTACAGCAATAAAAAGCAAACTGACACACGAATGAGGGCAAATGAGGTACCTAAAAATAGGTTCATAACAGTAATACTAGCTATTCATTTTCATTGTTCTATTTTTGTTAGTAAATGGTGAAACAAATAGAGAAAAATGCTTTGGTTGGAGATGATTCTGGTTTCTCTCTTTCTCATCTTTGCAGAATTATTCTTCTGGCCCCAACAAGCCACCTAATCCTGTGTCTTAATGCCCTCTGCATTAAAAGAATGCACTAACACTAATACCCTCAGTGATTTTCGATGAAAGATGTTAAAATTGGATTGGCTAAGGCCTAAATTAGATGTATTTGGAAAACCTCTCGGCTTTGATACTTCTCCCTGTGCCCTCTATGTCTGTGGCACAGGGGTGCCAGCTGCATCTGAGGATGTGACTATGTTTTTTCTACATCTTACTCCCAGAACTCTTGGGATAGTTTTAATTGGTGCCTCCAAACAGATAACTCTGGGTCACACTTAGTGGATGACAACCACACCATTGGGCTGGACCACTTTTCTAGACCCAACATGCCATGAAAAGCTATGTTAGGAAAAGGCGAACATGTTAGCCAGCTGTGGTAGTGCATCGCATGTTAGCCAGCTGTGATAGTGCATGCCTGTAATTCCAGCACTTGGGAGGCAAAGGCATCAGGATCACCATGAGTTCAAGGTCAGCATAGCTTAAGCAATTTCCAGGCCAATCAGGGCCTGATTAGACTCAAAATAACAACAATAAACATGCACGCTCTCACACACACATACAGAGAGAGGGGGAGAGGGAGAGAGGTGGCTAGGTGGGAGAGGGGGAAGAGGAGAGAGGGAGAGAGAGAGGCATGGATGGATCAAGAAAAAGGAAAGTATAAAATGTGAAAGGGAAAATTCTTGCAAAGTCCTTCTTCCCTGGCTTTTTCCAGAAATCCTGGCTGTTTTGTTTTGTTTTTTTTTTTTTCCAGCAAATTCACTCTGTGCAAATATTTGTTCTACCAAGAGCAATGGATGGAAAATGAGAAAAAGTCAGTTTCTTTCCTTGTACTGGATGCTGTTCTGTGAGATCTGTTCCGAACATCAGCCAGTTGCCGACAGAGTGCCCTCGCTCAGTAGCTGACTTTGGCTGCTCACTGTGGACGTTTGCTTTGCCAAAAATCATGAGATCGTTTTCCTAATTCCTTTTTAATGTGTTTACACAGCTTAGACATATTTCTTGCCCTATACATTAGGAAACATTGTGTGGAACAGCAGATTTGCTTTCCAAGTCAAACCGAAGAAAACCACAAAATAATTATCTAGATTTAACTCACTGAACTTAAAGGAGAATGTATTTGAACTGCCTGGCAAATTATGTACTAAGAACAAAGAGAGAAGAGCCTAGTTTACTCTGTAAAGTGTTTTTCTTTAAAGACATTACATCCTTTGTCTTGTGTGTAATGTATGCACTCATGTGTGTATACACATGTGTATGATAGCCAGAGGTCAGCATCATGGTCTTCCAGAATGGCTCCCCACCTTAGTTTTTGAGCCAGGGTCTCCCACTGAATCTGAAACTTGCTAATTCTGCCAAACTGGCTGGCAGTTGAACTCTAGGGATTTTCCTGTCTCTGCCTGACAGGACTGGAAGACAGACACACCGCCACACTCAGCTTTGTATGTGGGTGCTGGTAACCCAAGCACACACTTAGACAGTAAGCACTTTGCCTACTGAGCCATCTCCCCTGCTCAAAATGTTACATGGCATATTCTGATTTTTATACAGTGTGGAGCTTTGCTTTGTTCTCTGGTGTGAGTTTTTTGTGGGTTTTGTTTGTTTTGCCTGGATCTCTAGCCAGGCTGGTCTCAAACTTCATATGGAGACAAGGATAGTGCTGAAGCTCTGGTCCTCTGCTTCTACCTCCCTAGTGCTGGGATTAGAGGTGTGAGCCACCACATATAATTTACACAGTGTTGGAGATCCAATCTGGGTCTCTGTGCATGCTAGGCAAGCAGGACCATCTGAGCTATGCCTTCACCCCTTAATGAGTCCCCATTCGAAGATGTCTAATGAAATAAGTAAGGCAGCCCTTATTCCCAGAAATGGAACAAGATAAATGACAGTGTATCTTTCTTGAGACTTTTTCAATAGAGCATGAAAGCTATTTATCTAAAAATAGAAATGATGCTTGTCCTAAGTCAGTTGTTAACACTGACCATTGCTATTAACCATATGTAGGAAGAATACAGTTGAAAGGGAGTCTTTAAGAAAGATGGATCAGCAGTTAAGAGCATGTACCATTCTTACAGAAGACTGGGTGGCTTGTAGCTCCCAGCACCACCCACATCAATCAGGTGGCTCATAATCCCTTGTAAGTCCAGCTTCAGGGAATCTGATGCCTTTGGTCCTGTGGGCACCCACACTTGCAGGCATATGCCCCCATACGGACATGAGTCTACACATACTTTAAAATAATTTTTAAAAATCTTTAAGTAAAAGAAAAAAGTGGGACCTCTGATCCTCCCCCGCCCCCTGCAGTATCTCTTCCACTCAACCCCTCCCCATCCACCTCAATTTCCAAAGACTAGCCATCTACAGTAAGGGCTGGAGGAAGAGACCAGCTGGTTCCGGATTATGAATTGACCTCAATTTTTTGCTAGGTATGGGTGTTATCCAAATCTACAGATTTACCCCACCAACTTTTATCAAACATCCAATTTCAGTAAAATAAATTTTAGGAAAAAAAAAGTATCTCTATTATCAAGATCCAACCATAATCCTGATTGCTTCACATTGCTATTCTGTTTCTAGCAGTGGGTTCTGCTGTAATCACACCTGATGGGGTTTCTAAGGTGTCCCCAAATGTTAACAGCTTAGCCTCCAAAGCAAATAAAATCCAGGTTGGAGCCTGAAACCCATGTGTCTGTCAGGAGCCAGGTGAGCCAGTCTCTACCAATCCAGGGCTCATTCACACCTTCTCTGTCCCAGCCAGGGGTGCCCTGCACACCTCAGCTTCCATTTCAGCACATACCTTGGCAAGACTTCTCATCTGTTAGTAATTTAAATCCTTTTTTGCAGCTGCAGTCAAAACTGCCCACAGTGTTTTTGCAGAAATGGTTACAACCTCCATTCTGGGTCTGGCACTCATCGATATCTGTAATGGGCAAGCACTGAGGAAGCAGAGAGCAACAGCAGCCTGACTTCCCCCAGTTCCTGTCCTCCGAAAGGAAAACACACCCACAAGAGCACTTAATGCTCACTGACAGTTTCAATCTTATAAGCATTCCCTCGTCTGGCTGAAGGAGAAGTACCTCATCCAGCTAACAGTTCTGACTTTCCATGCCATTGACAAGCACTAAGGGCACAAACCCTGGGAAGAAGTGGTGATGTCATGTTTTATTTTATTCTCATCTTCTAATGCCCTTCAAAGATAAGACACCCCATTAGTACACGTTCTATTCTAGCTTAATGACTAATGCTATAAGGGACCAGAGCTTTTGTCTGGGCAAATTACACAATGACCAAATGGTCTCAACGGTTTTTAATGATTCCTGATACTCAATCTTAACTTCTCCCAGTTTCACCTCATAACCAGTTTATCTAATTTTTTTATCATGCTAAAGAACTAACAAACCCTTTGTAGTCTTGCCCATGAAAGACCAGCAAGTCGTTAGGGTCTGTCTTCGTTACTAAAAGTTAATGGTACAGTTATTCGTTAAATGCTCTGGATAATAATCTTGGCCGTTATTTACATGTAATCTCAAGGCTATTATTTATGACTTGTTGATATTATCTGCTGCCGATGAATGTTCCATGAACTGCCCTTTGCTAATAAAGCCACTTGCCTGAAATGGATTATCTGATACTTGCAGCAGCTGACCTCCTCAGCAGTTAGTGTAATTAAGTCACTTTTAATTAAGCTTGCTCAATTATAACCGTCCACTAGCCCAGGGAAGAAAAGCTCTCATCAATATGAATCATAAGCAAATCTGAAAGTGCTCAAACGCTGTGGAAAGGCAGAACCGCCTCTACCCACACATCAGTAGTGCGGGGACCCCCTCCACCCAGGCCCCCAGCCCCAAAAGCCCACAGCTCCAGGACAAGCGTGAGCTACCTTTACATGTCTTCCCATCCAGCTGGAGAGTGAATCCAGTAGGACAGCTGCAGTGAACACCTGTTGACGTGTCCTTACAGGTGCGGTCACAGCCTCCATTGTTGACGGCACACGTTTCTGATGAGAGGCGGGAAGGGCAGTTAGCTTCCTAAAGGAGTCCTGATACAGATATTACTGTTTGACAACCCTGAAAGCACAGAGGGGTGCTCATGGTCACACCCCAAGTCTCTGCCACCTACAGGTGAGACAGGAGAGAGATGATGCTGCTTCTCCTGCTCTTGTGGTTACTCAGGAAACGAGTGACCAGAGGGAAGATATGTCCCAACCTATAGAAACAATCTCTTCCCACTAAAGGTTCCTGGTGACCCATGCCACCAGCCTGCTAAGTGTGACCTCTCCCTCTGGCAGGCTGGACTGAGTACAGAACCGGGCAAAAGGGGAAATTCCTTTCTTATTCCAGAAGCTTCTCTTATCTGAGCGATGGCCCATCCTGACCATTCCTTTGCTACAAATTAAATACTTTGTCCTTACAATGCCAATTCACTAACATGTCTGTCTCTTTCTGTTTCTCTCTCTCTTTCTCTGTGTGTCTGTCTGTCTGTCCATCCGTCTCCCCAAAAGGTCTGCTGTAACTACTGAAAAATGAACCCTGGGAGTTTCTCCTTCACGCAGTCTTTCTCAGTGATAGGCAAGTCAACATTCACTCTATGTTAGCACATCCAGAAGCTTCCTTAGCTACCTCGTTTGAAAGCCTGGGGAACAGGCTTAGTACCAACTAAAAACAATTGCTACGTAGGACATGTGCTTATCTGTGCTTCCTCAAACTTCACTACACTGAGATCACCTGTTTAAATGTGTAACTCTTTGGGGACAAAGAAAATGGAAGAGAAAGCAAAAAAGATGTCAACTATTTGGAAGTGGCATGCCAAGACGGAAGACAGTTAATCCCTCCGGTCTGCAGGGGGCAAAGCCATGTGAACCCAGAACCCAGGGAGGCCCAGGAGTTAGTGACAGGAAGCTCGTCTGGGAGCAGAGATGGAGATAGAGTTTAAAAGAAAGAAAGAAAATGGGCAGGTTTCCTGAGAAACAATACCCACACCGCACACACTCAGCCCTGACACCCACATCCCCTATACCCCAATGCCCTGGCCCCCAAACCCACATTTCCATATACCAACATCCCACTCCCACCCCCAACTTTTATTTCCTGATATCCAGGGACCAGGTCCCAGCTACAGTACAGCTTACACTGTGGGGAAGCCAGGCCAATGCACCAGGACACAGAGGAGGAGAAGGGGATCGCAGCTGCTTAGATGAGACTCTAGTGCCTAGAGAGACAGATCTTTAAACCCATACCCCCAGACTCAGCTCCAGGAACGTTTCTACCCCACACAGGGTCGCATGGAACACGAGGATTCCTCATAAGCTAAATCAACTTGCCCAAATGAAAAGACTTCAAAATGAAGGCCAGATGTGAAGTCACACCAATACAAAGCCCATCGATCAGCAAGATCCAACTGGCTTTTTAGTTTTTCACTATCAACTATGAAAAAATCAGTCAAGAATTGCTAGATATCTAGGATTTTACATACATACCAACGTGAATAAGAAAAAAGAAACATAGAGAAAACAAAGATAACAGAGAAAGGGCTCGGAGTGATGGCTTAGTGGTTAAGAGTACATCAAACTCCTGCAGAGGAACTGAGTTCAATTCATCTAACACCAGAGGGAACGGATGCCTCTGACCCCCAGCCTCTGTAGGCTTCTGCACACACACAATTAAAAATAACAACATCTACTTAAAAAAGATAATACAGGAAAAGAGAGAGAGAGTAAAATGTGACTTCTTCAGGACTGTAAGAGAAGCCCATGAAATATGAACAGTCCCCTATAACAAAGACTTAAGGAAATGCTGGGGGGAAGAACAGGAAAAAGGAACATTTAAAAAGACTCTTGCAGGAAGATTAGAAGGTGGGAAAACTTGAGAAATTTCTAGAAAGTAGAACAAAAGGTACAGAGAAAAGAGAAGAGAGCTAGAGGATCTCTGGGGTTACTGCTGTCAGCAGGGAAGGAACGCGGGCACCGAGTGAAGCAGCGCACAAGCAGTTCTGTATCTACACAAGCAGAACAGAGAACTCAGACCCCATCTCAGAAAGGCCTAGGGAGCACAGAGCAGGAGCACATCAAACTGGACATCGCCTTGAAATCTCAGATCACCAAGACCCTGAAAACGTCTAGAGTAAAACTTCTACAGGTTTCACACACTGGACAGAGAGAGAGAGAGAGAGAGAGAGAGAGAAAGCTGGGGATGTATGTAACTCAGGTGGGTGATTGTTCACTTAACATAGATGACTCCATTCCCAGCCATGCACATAAACTGAGCATGGTGGCCCATGCCTATAATCCCAGCACCTAGGAGTGGAGGCTAGGGACCGAAGTTCAAGGTCATTCTTAGCTCTAGTAAGTTTGAGGCTAGTCTGAGCTACATGAGGTTTGTGTATGAGTGGGGGGGGGGGGAATAGAATATTCTTTCCAACTCAGGATTCTATAATGAGCCAAATCCTCAATGAAGGGAGAATGCATACAAAGGCATTTTGAGAGACACATGATTTTTAGAAACCTCTATCTTATCCACAATAAAAAAGTGACAAACATCAAGACTTGGGCTCTGCCAAAACAGGAGAGCAGCGAAGGGTATTCCTAGGCCCATGGGAAAGGCGCAGCTGACAGAACTGCAGGCCAGGAGTCAGGCCCTCCACAGCAGCGGGATGCCTCAGAAGAGGAGATGGTCAGAGAAGAGAAGGGGCTAAGAAGAGCACTGCTGCCTCTGAACACACTGGGAAGGGCTTTAGAAAGCTCTGCCAGAGGCTTGCAAGGGTACCGGGGAATACCCCCATAGAGGCAGGGGGAGGAGGGAAAAGGGAGGTTCCAAAGGGGAGATTTGGAAAGGGGAAAACATTTGAAATGTAAATAAAGTATCAAAAAAAAAAAAAGAAAGAAAGAAAGAAAGAAGGAAGGAAAGAAAGAAAAGAACTCTCAATTTGCAACCAAAGAAAGTGTAGAATAGCAGCACATTACAGGACTTGAACTATTGTGTGTAGATGCTCACAGTAATGTAAACACTTAATATTGACTTAAATTTTTGATAAACCATATTAAGGGCTTGGAAGGAGTGTGTGTGTGTGTGTGTGTGTGTGTGTGTGTGTGTGTGTGTACCTAAGTTTGAATTCCCTAGCATCCTTTATTTGGAGGATGAGGGGAGACAGATAGCTCCGAGGAACTCAGTGATTATCCAGTCTAGTCAAATGTTGGTGAGCTTGGGGTTCAGTGAGGGACCCTGTCTCAAAATGTAAAGTGGACAGCACTAGAGGAAAACATCCAACATATATGTCTAGCCTCCATGCTTATGTGCATGGGTGAGTGGTGTGCAAGCAAGTACATATATGTACATGCTACACACACACATACACACGCAATACACACACACAATACACATACACAATACATACACACAACACACACATAGTCACATGTAATACACAAACACACACATACATACACACTCAGAAAGAAAAGGAAAAAGAACTCAGGAGAGGGATCAGAACGGTCCCCTGCTTGGTAAGCAGTGGTGGGTTAATATCCTACCTGACCAATAAACCCAGGAGCTGTCAGATGAAGAGTTTTAAGTCAAACAAAATTCTTCAGCATAATGAGTCAAAAGGTCTGTCTGGTCCCATCCCCACAGCTCCTGCCTCTCTCTCTCATCTCTAGCTTGACTGTCAGGGCTGCTGGCCAACTGTCTCATGTCCCCCAGCCAAGTGCCACTCTTCCCCATTCAGCTCCTCTAGCACTAACATTGGCTGAGTCGGAGATGGAAGGCTGGTGGGCACAAAACCAGACAAACCACCATGCTAAGCTGGACGCTGCCCAGAATGCCTGTCATTACTGCTAATCAGAGGAAGAGAATTGGCGGTCAATGGCCGCCCACTGCATCCCACACACTGGGCTCTGGGCACTTCTGCATATCATTATCTTTTTAAAATGTATTATGCTGTGTGTGTGTGTGTGTGTGTGTGTGTGTGTGCGCGTGTGTGTACGTTTGTGTGTGTGCATGTGTATGTATGTTTGTGTATGTATGTGTGTGTGTAGGTGTGTGTGTGTTTGCGTGTGTATATGTTTGTATGTGTGTACGTGTGTGTATGTATATGTGAGTGTGCATGTGTGTGCGGGTGTGTATGTGTGTATGTATGTGTGTGTATGTTTGTGTGTGTGCATGTGTGTGTATGTGTATGTGTGTATATGTGTGTGTGTATGTGTGTGTATGTGTGTGCGTGTAGGTGTGCATGTGCATGTGCCCCAGAACTTGTGGGAGCGGTCCATTCTCTCCTTCCACCATGTAGTTCCCAGGATCTCATGTCATCAGGCTTGACAGCAAATGCCTGCACCCCATGTTATTATCATAGCTGAATTTGCTGATAACCATAAAAGGTAGCTTTTAATACATACATCCTCTTTTATTTATTTATTGCTGAGGCAGGGTCTCACTATGTAGCCCTGACTAGCTGGAACTTACTATGTAGACCAGGACAGCCTCTCAAAAATCTGTCTGCCTCTGCCTCCCTCCCAAGTGCTGGGATTTCAGGCATATACCACTATGCCTACCTTACATCTATTTACTTTGAGACAAGGTTTCATGTATCCTAGGCTGAGCTCTACTATGTAAGCAAGGTGAATTTGAACTTCTCACCCTCCTGCCTCCATCTCCTGAGTACTAGAATTATAGCCATGTGACATCAAGCCTAATTTACGCTGTGCTAGGGATCAAACCCAGGTTCTATACATGCTAGGTAGTACTTTATTGATGGAGCTCCACCCCAGCCTTCACATCTATTTTAAAGAGAGACCTACAGATACAGAGAGTCTCAGTGGTTTGCCAAGTCTCACACATAGTTGGGCAGCACTAGGACATTAACCTGATTATTCTAGTGACTTGGCACAGTACAGGGGTCTTGGACTGTGACAAAGGGACAGTTTGAGGTAATGAAAAAAACTGGCTTCAGAAAAGTTGCTCATCCCAGTCCAGTTGGCCTTGGGACACACGAGCTTGAGAGGGAAGGGGTCTGTGACAGGGCCAAGGAAGAGAGAGGATTGCATACCCATGAGCAGCCGCCGTTTCACACGTTTATCCCCATCAGCGACTGACATGGCATTGCTCTCTGTCCCCTCCAGGACGGTGCTCTCTGGCTCTACAAGAGAAGCAAAGCCACAGCTGTCACCCTGAATGGTCCAACTACTCATTCCCTGAGCAACCATTTCTGCTGAAACCTCAGATGTGAAATGTGTGACCAACGGTGGGCAGTGACTGTCCGCTCCATAAGAACAAGCCATTTCTCTGTGGGAAACAGCCTATTAAATGACTGAAGAGCCTTATAAACATTAAGGATGGAAAGGGTTCTGGAATGTAATGTATTGATCGGAGACTCGGGAAGATGCTAGCTTGCAGAAGCCTCAGTTAATGATAAGAACTCCAAGAGAGCCAGCAAGGCAGATTTTGACTGTAACTTTTGCTGTGCTGTCACACAGCCGGCTCTGGGCTCTTTCACCTACCCCCTTTGGAATATATTGTCCAGACCTCTAGAATACCATCTACCTGAACAGCCCAGACCATGGGGAGAGGAAGAGCTTTCTAAAGAGAGAGGGACTCCCACCCAAAAGTAAACCATTCCCACGGTAACATTCGAAGGGGCCTTGGGTATCAGCCATACCTCACATCTAGGGCTAAGCACTGTCAAGGGTTAAGGTTAAGAAGAGGGTCTGGGGTAGGAGTGGGCAGACTGAGGCAGAAATTACTTACCTAGGCAGCTTCTCCCATCAGCATGCAACCTGTACCGTGGATGGCAACTACACTCAGGACCTTCTGCCGTATCTTCACAGGAGTGCTGACACCCACCATTTCCATGGTTACAAGTCACTGAGGTCAAAATGAATCAATACTGAAAGCACTGAGGTTTCCACAACCAGGGTTGGGTTTGTTTCCAAAGAATTTTTTTTTTATTTTTAAAGACAAGGTCTCACTATGTAACTGGCCTGCACAACTCACTACACAGCCCTAGCTGACACTGAACTCCAAGGATCTGCCTGCTTCTTCTCCCAAGTGCTGAGATTAAAGGTGTCCATAATCACACTTCCCCCAATGCTGATTCTTTTTCTCTGCAGGTATCTGAGCATCTACTGCATGCCTGATTCTTGAGATAAAAGACCTTCCCCTCATATGTTGTCTTTGTGTGTGCAGTGTATACAGTAGCACAGTATAAACCGCATAGAACCATACCAAGGCTTGAACAGAGTGATTCAGAGAGATGGAGCTGGGAAGGAGGGGGTAGGGAAGCATCCTACAACGTGGAAGGGTGGGGTTATGCCAAGTGATTCTAGACTGTTCCTTCCCTCTCTCTGGTAAAGTCTGCCTGTTAGCCCAGCTGTACCTGGGGCCTCTAGAAATTCTCTAGCTCTTCGTGTTTGGAACAAACTGACAATATTTGATTTGCACAATGACTAAATAGGAATATGGAAAATTGAACTGGCTGAGTTGTGTGATTCTGGGATGTTTCCCCACCCTCTTTTTTTTAGGTTTTTGAGGGTTTGTTTGGTTGGCTTGTTGGTTTTTTGTTTGTTTGTTTGTTTGGTCTTTTGAGATAGGGTCTCATGTAGCCCAGGTTTGCCTCCAACTCATTCTATAGCCAAGTATCCAAAGATAACCTTGATCTCTTGATCTTCCCTTCTGCCTTTACCTCCTAAGTGCTGGGATCACAGGAATATGGCTTTTTTTAATTCTTCAAATGTTATAACAAAAAAGCATTTAAGCAGTAACATCTTAAAAACATTTACTAAAAGAAAAAAGAAAAAAAGAGAAAAAAGAAAGAGAGAGAGAGAGAAAAGAAAGAAAAAATCTTATTGGTCTGGTGAGATAGAACAGGGTAAAGACATCTGTTACTCAGTTCAGGATGCATATGGTGGAAGGAAAGAATGATTCTCACAAGCTGCTTTTGTGTCCCTGAGCCATGGCTGTGGCTGTGGATGCCCGTGGTTTGTTTTTCTGACCTCTGTGTAGGTTGTCCTCACCTCAGCTGAGTGACAGTTCATACTTACAGATGCAGTCTCTCTGGTTTTTGGCCAGTTCAAAACCAGGCCTGCATTCACAGGCAACGCTGCCTCTCGGAGCCTCCTTGCAGATGTGACCACAGCCATGATCCTTGTTCATACAGCTCAGGCCCTCTGTAAAACATCAGTAGGTAGCAGGTGACAGACTGAGAAGAGCTACACGAATGGACAGTGGGGAAAACCATGGGCTTGCAGTCTGGATCTCTATTGGGCCCACAATTTATTTTTGTTTTATGAGACAAGGTCTTGCTTTGTAGCCCAGGATGGCCATGAACTCCCTATGAAGTTCAGCCTTACCTAGAACTCATCATGCTCCTGCCTCCATCTCCCAGGTACAGCATGTGCCACCTTACATGGCCCCAGCCACACTTGGCTTTCTTTTTTGGTTTTTTCAAGTCAGGGTTTCTCTGTGTAGCCTTGGCTGTCCTGGAACTCACTCTGTAGACCAGGCTAGCCTCAAACTTATAGAGATCTGCCTGCCTCTGCCTCCCAAGTGCCGCACATTTTTAAAGACTACATCTGGCTGGTGAGACGGCACAGTGGGTAAAGGAAGCCAAGCCTTGCCAATTGAGTGTTATGCCTAAAGCCTTCATGGTAGGACAATTCCTATAAGTTGCCCTCTTATGTGTCCATGCGCAATAAACAACTAAAAAGAATGTGCATTAAAATCAGGCTGGGGCAGCCGGGCAGTGGTGGCACACAACTTTAATCCCAGCACTCAGGAGGCAGAGGCAGGCAGATCTCTGAGTTCGAGGCCAGCCTGGTCCACAAAGTGACTTCCAGGATAGTCAGGGCTACACAGAGAAACTCTGTCTTGAAAGACCAAATAAATAAATAAATAAATAGTTGGGCTGGGGCAATTAACAGATATAAAAGATTTCTTTTGTCACCTAAGAGATGGGATCTCTCAACTTTTTCTAAAGAAGAGGAGTTGGGGCTGGAGAGGTGGCTCAGGAGTTAAGAGCACTGGCTGCTCTTCCTGAGGACCTAGGTTTGATTCCCAGCTTCCATATGACGGCTCACAACCAACTGTAACTTCAGTTCCAGAGGATCCAGCATCATCTTCTGGCCTCTGTGGGCACCAGGCACACACGTGGTATACAGACATACATGCAGGCAAAACACTCATACACATAACATAATCTTTTAAAAATAAAGAAGCCCTCCCAACAAAGTGGTGCCTCGATCCCAGAAAGCAGAACCTGAACTTTTACATCTGTCATGTCTTTACATGAGGAATATGCAGACACCTGCCTAAAGACTTCTCTCCAGTGACCCTCGGTCATTCTCTTGGCTGCTCCCTGAGCATGCTCAGAGCATCACGCCTCTCACAGACAGCATCATACAACAACACAAGAAGAATAAAAGGAAAGAGGGGAAGCCTTCGTGCATGTGGGTTCCTGTGGCTACCGTGAAATGATGCTAGCTGTTGGGTAAGCACTGATTAGGCCCAATCTGTCCTAACAATGGTGATGGGAAAGGGGATACATCAGGTAGCTGTAATAATACTTGCTGATTTAAATCAGTGGTTCTCAACCTTCTTCATGTGACCTTCAATACAGATCCTCATGTTGTGGTAACCCCAACCATAAAATTATTTTTGTTGCTACTTCATAACTGTAATTTTGCTATTGTTATGAATAGTAATGTAAGTATTTTTGGATATAGAAGTTTGTCAAAGGGGGTCACAGCCCAAGGATTGAGAACCACTGATCTAAACACTGGTGTAACAGCAGAAGAATCACCTGTGTAGGCTGTCAGCAGCCTACCCTATCAGGAATCCAGTTCGTTGAAACCTTACTGCTAAACCCAAGCATATACTCAAGATGTCTTCTTGGTCAGGGCTGCATTAGTGAGGATGTGCACACATATTGTTTCTTGGCATCTGTGTAAGACGACTCTAGACATCACGAGAGTGGAGCTCTGGTTCTCAATGGTTAGAGGGCCCTCAAGACTTTCTAATTCTAGAATTAGGAGTGTTTTAAGCTTGAGTATTGGAAGGTTTTATTCAGCTTTACTAGGACTGAACACCATTCTGTAGTCTGTCCCTAAAACCATAGCTGACAGACTTTAATGAAAGGGTGAGTCTCCTCTTTATGCCTGTGTCCTGGGAACAGTTACTTCAAAAGCTATTTCTATTTCAAAGGACAGTACAGCTGTTAAGACATCCTCTAACTCTCTCGGGTCTCCGGCCTGTCCAAAGACCACCTTGTTTTTCATCTGACAGTTCTGAGCTGGATCCACTCCTCCCTGCCCCCCCCCCCCCCCCCCAATCTGCTTCATGCTGCTGGGATTCATCAACCCCTGCCAAGGGCTGCTGTCAAGTAGCACAGAAAGAGGTTTGCACTGGGCTGCTGCAAAGCTCTCTCTGCTCTGGCTGATCCTTTATGAAGATGTCATTCACACTCCAGTATGGAAAAGGCACAGAAGGTGAGAGCTGCCCACGGAGGGAGTGTCCTTCCCTCCCCCAAAAGACCCAGCGAGTCCTGTGTTTGTCTTTGGGTCAGTGGAACATTTGAAGTAATTGAGGCAGGATGATACTTGCAGGTAATTGTTAACAGTGCTTGAGATACTGTGTAGGAACCCATAGAAAGTCTACCCCACCCCCAAACGGCTCCCCTTCACCTTCTGCATAGTTTACTCTGTTTATGTGCCTAAGGCATTTGCAAAGTGACTTTTGCTGCCCCTGAGCAGTTCATTTACACAAGAAATATTTTATAAGAAAACCAAAAACCATCAGAGAAGCTGCCCCTGATATCTCCTCATAGCAAACTGTATCTGAAGTTGCCAAGAGATGATGAGGATCAAGACAACTCTGACAATGCAGATTACTTTTCAAGAGGTGACCTCCAAAGCCCTTCAGAGTACCCCAATTCAAAACAAGGCCATAGCTAGAGGAGGCAGATGGGTCTGGTCCAAACCAGGAAGACCAGCTAGGGCCCAACTTCCCTAGGACCTTGTCTGGTTGCTGTGTCCAAAGCTAAGGGTTCAGCAAAAGGGAAGATGCTCAGAAACTCCAGATGCCCCCAAACTTTTGCTCCCTTGCCAGGCTTCCACTTTAGGATATGCCTTGAGAACAAGATGGGAAATATTTTACAAAACGGGAAATGTGTTCTACTGCAAGTCCAGTCTTCCTTGTCACCCCGATGTCTCCTGCAGCTTGGCCAAGGCAGCAGTACACTGTCTAAATACCCTCAGAGCAGACAAGACAAAAGAGAAACCTCATTCTGACAGCCTGAGCACCCCTGAATGGGAACAAAGGCAGACCGAGGGTGAGGTTTCCCCTCCATTACATGGGTGAAAACACACATTCTCTTTATCACAGCTCTGGGCTTTCTAAGCATTTATAACCAAAAAAATTCAGTAGCTTGAGTTTCTATCCAACTCAGCTACTAGTTCTCTTTGATGAAAAATACATAGTAAATAATTATTAAAACAAAACAGTAGCAATAGAAAATACTAGCCTGTGACATCAGCTCCCCCCCCACACACACACACACATACTTTCTGTGGTGGATTTTAAAGTCTTTAAATACATTCTCCAAGAGGCTACTATACACAGGAGGGAGGAAGTCCTTAGGAATGATATATTTTTTAAGAGAAGTCATTTGGTTGAAGAATTAAAATCCTAGTGTAGAAGTGGGTTGCCATTGCAAACTGCTGTAACCTGCTGGCTCACACTCGTAGGAAGTAGCCAAACTGAAATGCAACAGAAAATCATAGCACTTCAAACCACAATAACAACTCTTGGATCTGGGCTTTAGTTCCAGACATCTATATTCATGTTAAGTACTCATCAGGGGGTCCAAGAATGTCTGACTTGTGGAAGACTTAGAATTCTCTCTAATACAGCTCACAGAAAGAACTCATATTTACCTCTGCCCTGAGAAACCTGTAGGAGGGGAGAGGAGGACTGAGCCAGGGTCTGGAACACAGGATAAGTAAGAGACCAGAAGCCCAAGCTGCTGCGGGAGAGCGGAGTCTATGTGGGGGTGCAGAGGCAATGGCTTTACCAGCAGGTCCTTGCCTCCTCCCACAGACACCAGAGGAGAAAGCCAGACTGACATCCCTGGAAGCAGCTTTGAACAACTGAAAGGAGAGACGCCCTGCGATTCGGGTCACTCTCTGCCTGGTTCCTTAAATGATTCCCATCTCCAGTTCTGTCATGTGAAGCTTCATCCAATGACACCAGAATCCAGAGACCCCAGCAGGGAGAAAAAAACCACCACTGCTCATCAAGGGTCACACCCAACATGAGATAAGAAATCAGAACCAGTCTTTGTGACTCCCTCCCACTCCATGAGCACTGAGAGTGGACCGGCTCTCAAGCACACTGCTCCCCAACACCAAGGCATTCTGTCAAGTGCAACCTAATCCACCATTCTTGGAAAATAGAGTAAAATCATCTTCCATGAAGAAACACTTGAATGTCCGCTAAAGCCGTGGTAAACAATAAACTTATAAGTTTGTGATTAATAATGGAAGAACTTAAAGTGACTTCACTCTTAAGATATGGGAATCCATACACATCATATGCTAAAATGAATGAATCGTCTAATATTTGGGCTCTTAAATCTAAAGACAGGAGGAAACACCAGAGAACTACAACCACTAAGATAAGCCTCGTTGGCTTAAGAAAAAGCAGAGAAATAAAAAGATGACATTCAGTGAAAAAAACAACCAATTGGCCACTTGCCCTTGATGCCTCTCCCTCCAAAGATTCCGACAAAGCCGCAGAAATTTTCAAACAGTAGAAATAAAAGACATAAACTCAAAGCAGAGTATGAGAGGAAGGCCTTCAGAAGAGCGGCAATGGCCGAATGGGTGAGAACATAGCCAGTAGTCTAGAGAGGGTGTTTTCTCCCCCCCCCCAATCCCCACAGAGCCCTAGAGTGCAAGAAATGCAAAACTCAGGGCCAGAAGTCGGCTTGAGGCAGCAAGAGGCTAGTCAGGGAGGGAGGATTCAGCTCCCGCCCCCACCAGCACCCCCAGCCCAGAGCAAAGGGCATGCTTGCACTGGTACTGCGGTTTTCAGCATCTTTTTGAAAAACTTGGCAAATCACACACCTTACTTCTCTGGAGCCATGTACGGAGTTTGAAATGTACTCTATTTAGAGATTAGGATCAGAGGGCGTGAAAGTTTGCAAGGACCTCAGAGATCCCACAGCCTGTCATGTTGCTAGGTGATAACCACGAAGGTAACAGAGCTTGCCGTGTCTCTCTAGCAGCACATTCTGGACTTGTCCCTAGCTTCTAAAACTTTCTAGACACTGAGCTTCCCGGCTAAAGTCATCTTGTATTCGAGGGGGTGGGAACTCTGATGAGACTCCGCTCCCCACCCTCAGCCAGACTAAGGTACCTTCTGAGCGGTGAATGCAAGTGTGCTGATTGTCACTCAGAAAGTAACCTTCTTTGCAGCGACACTCATAGCTCCCCATGACGTTGGTGCAGGTGTGCTGGCAGCCGCCATTGTTCTCCAAGCATTCGTCCACATCTGGAGAGAGAGAGGGATCGAGATTGGCTTTCATGGCTATTTCCAAAGCCCAACTCAGCGGCTCCTGCTAAGCGAAGACAAGGTCCCTCTTGTTCCTGTATCACAGAAACTCTCCAAGCCAGAGCCAAAGGAGCATGTGGCTGGTTCACCTAGCCCCCATTGGTTCATGGGTCTAGGGCTCCCCTAGTCAAGCTCAGGAAGCAAACACAGAAGCCATGGAATACCTTCAATTTCTAACGCACAGTGCCAGATGGGGGAGATAATGCTTAGCTTCTTGAGAATGCCTTCAGGAGAGACAAAGACAATGTACAATGGAGTCTAAAGATAAGAGAAGGGTGGGGCAGAAGAAAGAAGGTAGCCCAAAATTGGGTGCTATCAACTCATGGGCCTTTATGGGGAAAGTTGATAAGAGATGGGCCCTTAGGACCCTGCAGTTACAAACCTGGAGAACAGAGATTCCAGGCTGAAGGGCCAGAAGCCTCCCCTAGCACAGAGGCAGGGAAGCTTGGAATATATTGGATAGCAGTGAGTCATTCTATTTGGCTCCAGCCTGAGAGACGTGGAGGGAAGTCACAGGAGATACATTCAGGAAGATAGATTAAGGCCACAATGCCTCTGAGTCTTAAATAGCAAGCTAAGAAGCTCCTATTTCACTGCAGTGGGGTAAAGAAGCCAAGCCCCTTCTTTGGAGGGAATCTAAGACAGCCAGCAGAAGGGCAGACAAAAAATGCAAAGCCTGGGGTCTGGCTTTCTCTCCCAAGCCAGGGTTGTGGGAGGAGACAGAGGCCAAGTGGCTGCCCTTGGGATAAGCTGGAGAGGCAGGCATGGAAAACTGCTGGGTAGACAAGATGCCCCAGGGAGACTGTCACTGCTCCAATGCTCCTTAGGGGACAGGAAGGAGGCTTTCTAGAAAGAAACATGGGGAAGGCTGATGCTGGTCTCAGAAACGGGAATGGAGACTCATTTTTGCTCCCAATGTAGAAAGAGATATCCAAACAGACTGAAGTGTAAGGCAGGGCCCAGCAGGCATGAGGGAGCAGAGGGATACAGAACTGTGGAGCGGCACGAACCCAGCTTCAAACACAGTTGGTTGCAGAAGACAGGAGGGCCAAAGCCAGAAATGTGGGAATACAGAGAACAGGAGTAAAAAGACACGAGCTAAGGGGAGAATTGTGGACCATGACAGGGGCAGGGAAGATGCAGAGAAGTCAGCAGGAGTCCTCAGAACCTGGGAAGGCACAATCAGAAAGGCAGGAAGTAAGGCTCTGGAACTGTTACCGCAACTCACCCCTAAGGGACCCTTCCTTCCACTATAGCTTGAGACCCTGGCACAGCTGCCCTGGGCCACTTACTGACCTATCTTCTCAATACTCTTTGTGGGTCCTTATCAGACTGTGCACTCCTGACAGATAGATTTCTTTTTTATAATAATATAAAACAGTGATTGGCAGAGCACTGGACAGTTCATTAACTGATCAATTGATGAGCAACAAGAAACAAG
>JADRCH010000134.1:1107592-1119845 GCA_019843965.1 Rhynchomys soricoides
GAAGAAGTCTAATATCTCATGTGCCTATCACTGACTCCTGGGTGTATCTGTAACCAGAAAACTCACATTTAAATGTCTGTTATCTGGTTTCAAGCTTCAGATCTTATAGGCAAGGGTCCTCCTACACTACTGAGCAATGTTCTCCTAAACTGATGGGACTACAGCCATTCCCTGAAGCATAACAAACTTGCCCTGTCTATGCCAAAGGGTGAAGGAAGCACATTCCAGAGAAAAGCCTGTACTGGGACACCTGGCCTAGGCATTCTGCAGCGAGGGTTCACGGTAAGCAGAGAGGCTGTCTCTGTGGCATGCCTGAAGGCAAGCTCTCCTGAGCTACAACAGCCCCATTCCATGTGTCACTATGTTTTCTTTCCAAGCAATCAGCAATGTGTCATTAAATTGAGTGACACAATGGGATGGAATGAACACAGTGCGTGTTCACATGACAAGTATGGGTCAGGAGCTAGTGGCTGTTTTCAGACTCTGCCTTGTGGCAACCTCCAGATGCCCTGGCTACATCTTCCAGAGACATCAAAGTAATTGGACTGGGATAAGGCTCGGGCAGTGGTGTCTGTTAAACATCTCAGAAAAGCCACTGCTACCAAGCCAAATAGCCTTGATATAACTCACCATAAATGGGAACTGAGTTCAGGTGGGCAGGCGGTGGAGAAGAGCTGCATTCATTTCCTGTGTATTTGCTTCCCAGACTACAGCAATGGGGGGGGGGGGGGGGGGGGGTTGGTGTTGGATCACGCTGGCTGGTGTATTTGTAGCTAATGTGTGTTTGGGGGGCTGGCCACAGGGAAAGAGTCACCCCCAGAAAACACAGGAACCTGTCACTCCAGAGGAATTTGGGCTCTGAGCTCTTTCTTGCCACAAACTGTCTTGTCACGAAGGGTGTAAAAGTCCCTCTGTGTGCTGGTCCCACTCTTCCAAATAAACAGCATGCTCTCATAGCTTTCTTCTTCCTCCGCCTTTTCTGATCCCAGGGATTTGTGCAGGCTAATCACATTCTGCCAATGGGCTGGAAAGATGGCTCAGAGGTTGAGAGCACTGGCTGCTCTTCCAGAGGACCTGGGTTCAATTCCCAGCACCCACATGATGGCTCACAACCGTCTGTAACTCTAGTTCCAGGGGATCTGACACCCTTATACAGACATACATGTAGGTAAAACACCTATGCACATAAATTTTTTAAAAAATTGAAAATATATATTTTACCAACTGAACTAACTCTCTATTGCCTTCCTTTAAAGGAACCCTTAGTCTTTGCATACAGAGTCAGTAGATGCTTGGGGTCGCTACAAAGCAGATGCTTGGCAGACTCCATGAAAAACCCTAGGTGTGTGACAAGGACATTCTACTGAACCATCTGTTATGGGCTAAGGCAGGACACTAGGCCTGGACATTTATAGGCATGCTTGTGTTCAGAAAGCCCCATTCAGCCTTGGCTAACATTGTTAGGCTTTGGATGGCTCAGCCTGATGCTCTCAGGAAGCTCCCACCCCACAATAAGAACCAGGTCAGCCATCAGATAGCAACCCTCAAAATGACGTTTTTGGCAAACCAAAGGGAACTCAACTACAACCACAACACTAGAATATATGCTGTCCAACAAACTGAAGTCTTGTCTGACTTTTTAATTCATTGTGATTTATTTCTGCTCTCAGAGTTGTCTTCAAATGTATACTTTTTTAATGCTTAGGAGGAGTTTATACTCCCCTAGACACCCATGATATCTGACTGACAGCGGCAGGCTTGGAAGCCCACATGGCTTGGGCCTCTCTCATAAGGGCTCAGACAGGAAAGGCCCACACAGAGAATACTGAAATATAATATCAGGGCTGAATCTCAAATGGAAGCATTCTCCTCCTCCTCTTCCTCCTCTTCCTCTTCTTCCTCCTCCTCCTTCTTCTCTTCTTTCTCTCTTCCTCTTCCTCCCCTACTCCAGAGCCCAACTCTTTGAACATAAATTCAGCCTAGACTTGGTAGGAGGGGTTCACGTGGGTGTCTGTATGTGTATGAGGTCAGAGGTCAATGTCAAGTGTCTTCCTCAGGTGCTTTCCAACTTATATTTTGAGTCAAGGTCTCTCACTGGACTTGGAGTTCATTAACTGGGCTAGGTCATATGGCCAATGAGCTCCAGGGATCTGCCTGACTCTGCCTCCCCAGTGCCAGGACTGCAAGTGTGAACCACTATGCCCAGCTTTTACATGGTTTTGGATTCAGGGTCTCATACTTACACAGCAGACACTTTACCAATTGTGCCATTTTCCTGGCACTTCTATGGCCTTTTAAGCTGACATTCAGGCATTTGATCAAGTGACTGTTCTACCACTCTATAAAGGAAGATCTGAATAGCTGTCCCTTAGTTGGCCAAGAGGTCAGCCAGAGAAAGGCTCATCAGCATAATGTCCTCCTGTAGGGCTGATAGCATGAGTCTAGCAGAGCAAAATACGTGCCTGATGTACAGCATCCACCCAGACTATGCAACCTCAGCCCCACCCAGCAGGACTTCTAGGTTCTGATCTAGTGCTCACATGAGGAACTGGTGGGAAACAGTCTGCATTCCTTACTTCAGGGACTGTGGTACCAGTTAATACGTCTGCCTTGTGGAAGTCTTGGAGGATGCTTACAGAAAGCTTTCTTGTCTTTCTTTCAAAAAGAAAAAGAACTGTAGGATCTACCTGGCTGGGACCCAACACATATCTGAAGCAAGAAGAAAGACATATTTATAGTTAAAGGATAGTTGGGATCCTTTCAACAGAACACCAAGGTCAGAAAGTCGGTGTCAGAAATCAATAAACAGTAGTGGCAATGTCCACCCGTCTCCTCAGAATAAATTTACCTATCCTGTTTCCTGTCATACAGTCTAATGTCTAAGGGGCCAAAACCCACATTTCCCTGATCCTTGGATGACTTTTTTGTCTTTTTTATATATATAGTAAGGGTCTCATATAGGCCCTCAAATTTTCTCTGTAACTAAGGATGATCTTAAATTATTGATCCTCCTGCCTCTATCTCCTAAGTGCTGGGATTACAGATATGTATCACCATGGTTTTGCAGTACTGGGGATGAAACGCAGGGCGCTGTGCATGCTGGGCAAGCATTCTACTGTCTGAAAGGTACCGCAGGTCCCCCCATTTTTGCTTTCATGAGTAAGTTTTCAAAAAGAAAAAGGCTGGTAGAAGGTGGGGAGAGAAAAATGTTTTTCTTACCAAGACAATTATGACCATCATGAGCCAACATGAAGCCATCGAAACAGGTGCAGCGATAGTTTCCTGGAATATTTAAACAGTCGTGGACACAGCCTCCATTGAGTGCATTGTCACATTCATCCATGTCTGAGAAGCCAAAAGGAAGTAAGCTCAGCAGGTATTATTTCTTTGAGAGATATATGTATGCATTTACATTAGCCAGCCATCCCACTTCTTAGAATCCATCATCAAACAGAAAAATAAACAAAGCACTAATCTTCATTGTTGTATTGTTTGAGATTACAAAATACTAAAAGCAACCTAGAAGTCCATAGGAGAGCAGTTTAATGGATGTGATCTGTGCTGGCTGGTCTTATTGACACATAAACTATAGTTATCTGAACGGAGGGACACTTAATTGAGAAAATGCCTCTATATGATCCAGTCATAAGGCATTTTCTTAATTAGTTATTGATGAGGGAGGGCCCAGTCTACTGTGGGTGATGCCATCCCTGGGATGGTGGTCCTGGGTTCTATAAGAAAGCAGGCTGAGCAAGCCACGGGGAGCAAGCCAGTAAGCAGCACCCCTCCATGGCCTCTCGTATCAGCTCCTGCCTCCAGGTTCCTGCCCTGTGTGTGCCCTGCCCTGATTTTCTTCATTGACGAACAGTGATCTGGAACTGTGAGCAAAATAAACCCTTTCCTCCCCAAGTTGCTTTTGGTCATGATGTTCAATCACAGCAATAGAAACCCTAAGTAAGCCATGGTATATTCACTTGATGAAGTACTATGTAGCTCTAAAAGAAAATGAAGACAGTCTCTATGAACTGATTTGGAATAATTAATAAAATATATTGTTAAATGAAAAAATCCAAATGCAAAAGAAAGCCTAGAATATTTTAAATTCAAGACAATATCTAAACACATGCATACAAAACTTCAACGCATATAAAGTTTATGCGGGAGTGAAAAGACTCAGAAGGGACAACACAATTTGGAAACATCTAGGAGAACTTACTATAAAGCTGTTCTTATTAAGACAGCAGTGCAAGGATAAGGAGATCATGGAGGCAGAAGTAGGAGTACAGAAACAAATAGAGACCCACAGCCGACAGGATGTGGAGAACCAGAGACCTTATGACAGTCAGTCCTAAGTAGGATATCTCCACCAAATCCTTGCCCCCAGGGATCAGGGACCTCTGCAGAGGAGGAGGTAAAGAGAGTTAAGAGACAGAAGGGTTGGAGGACACTACGGTAAGGCCCTCAAGTCAGCAGGACAGACACACAGATGAACTCACAGGGACCGGGGCAGCGAGCACAGGGTCAGCACCAGACGGGGTCCTAATGCTGAAAGAAGTGGGCACAAGCCCCCATCTTTAGCCCAGAAGCTATCTTCCACTGATAACCACTTGCAAACAAAAATTTACATTTCTCCAAGGGAATCTCAGTTGGAAAACAAACTACTATTCTTTAGGGTGGACTGCACGTCACGCAGCAGAAGGTCAACGGAGAATGAGCTTAGTGGCATCTTTGGAGGTTCTTGGTCTCGTAATGCCTGTCAGGGCTTCCCACTCTCTCCCCCTTTAACCTTATCCCCTCTCTGTCTCTGTCTGTCTCTGTCTCTCTGCCTTTCCCTCCCCCCCTTCCTCCCTCCCAGTTTTATGTTTTTATGAGATACCTGAGTGTATAAACAAGTGAGTCTCTGCATCTGCATCTGTGTCTTGTGCCTTCTCTTGGTCTCTTTTCTTCTGTTTGTTTTGTCATTTTCCAATGTGTTAGTTTTTTGGTTTTGTTTTGTTTTTATTTATTTTACTATTATCCCTTAAGAAGCCTGTCTGGGGCTGGAGAGACAGCTTGGCGGTTAAGAGCACTGATTGCTCTTCCAGAGGACCCCAGTTTGGTTCCTCGACTCATGTGGTGGTTCACAACTATCTGTAGCTCCAAGATCTGACACCCCGACACAAACACACATGTAGGCAAAGCACCAATGAACATAAAATATATATATATATATACACACACACACACACTTAAAAAAAGAAAACTGATTATTTTTCTAAAGAAAGACAGAAAGGGAACAGATCCAGATGGGAGGGGAGGTGGAGAGGAACTAGGAGGAGTGGAGGGAGGGGAAACTGTAATCAGGATATATTGTGTGAGAAAAAAATTCCATTTTCAATAAAAAAAGAAAAAAAACAAAAAAACAAAAAACAGGAGCTCACACGCTTGAAGCCAGCCTGGGCTGCACGGTGAGTTTGAGGACAGCCCGGTTCATGTAGCAAGACTCTTGGTCTCAAGAACAAACAAACAAAGGTCATGGTATATCTATACAACAGACTACTTATTCACTGATAAAGAGGACGTGTTGGTACAGACTGCATGTGACACTGCCTCCCTAGCAGCACTCTGAGAAAATTAATCCAAATACAAGGAACCTGGATTACAGGAGTTCATCTATAGGAGGCATCCAGGAAGGATGCTCACTGCTAGTTAGCTGGAGCTGGGACTGGGAAGGTACCGGAAGATTACTGGTTAGCTGTTGGTGGGCAAGAGCTGGAAATGAAGGTGTGCATAGTGAATATTACTGAGAAAGTAAAATGTTTGAAAACTCTGCATTGTGGCTGCACAACTCAGACAATTTATTACAAATCTTTAGGTTGTATATATAAAATTGGAGAAATTATGGTATCTACAAGATGCATCTGAGAATTCGTTAACAAAGAAAACAGGCTCCTATTTGCTTATTTGTATAAAAGACATAAAGGAAGAATAAGCAGGAAAGTACAGGCATGAGGGGAAAGAGGCAGAAAGAGGCATCCTAGGGCAGGACAAGGGGAGCAAAAAAGCACCATGCCTGTTTGAGGATACAGTTTGATTCTTAGAAATGCAGTGAGGTTTTATTTATGTGAATAATACAAACAAATAACCAGGAGGTGTAGGAGCCAGAGGGGATGGGAAGGAGTAAGTGAGATACTAAAAGAAATAAACTAAGCATAGTATGAATTAAAACATAGCTGGGGCACATCCATAAAGCGCTAACCTAGATAACTAAGCAACTTACTGGATGTCATAAAAGCACGAACTGCTGCATGCTGTACTCTAGTTAATAAACACTGTGGCTAGAGAAACTGGGGTCCTCACAAGGCCATGCATCAGTAATCCTGTAAATATGTTCTGTATCTACAAAGGTTAAACAAAGGTAAATACAGCACAACAGTAAGAACTGGATTTCTCACTGTGTGTGGGAAAACCTGCAAGGCTAGAATGGCTTGGTTTCTAGCACAGAAGTCAAACTATTAGTGCTATCCATAGTTTGAATATAGACTCGGAGGAATAAAATGAGAATAGGTAAGCTAGGCATGGTGGTGCACACCTGTAATCCCAGCACTTGGGAGGCAGCCAGGTGGATCTCTGTAGGTTGAGCCCAGCCTGGTCTACATAGCACGTTTCAGGACAGCCAGAGCTACATAAAGGAGAACAACAAAATGAATCAACAGTACACATGCAAGGACATCCCAGCTCTGTACACTGAGGGGCCCTAGGAACAAGGCACCCCTGAGAACACCACACATGCAGGTCCTGGCTTCTGTACATCCTTATCTTTTCCATCAAAGGAACCAGAGCCATTGTGGGGAGCGGTGGATTCCAGGGCAAGCAGAGAACACAAGAATGGCATGGAGAATCTTGTAATATAAAATATCAGGAAATTCTCAAAAAAAAAAAAAAGAAAGAAAGAAAGAAAAAAGAAAAGAAAAGAAAGAATGTCAAACAGGCAACAGTGAGGAGGAGTTTCCAGTTGCTGGAGCTAGAACAATTTGAAAATAAGTAATGATATAACACCAATATATAAAAGTATACAGTGAAACAGATGAAGGAATGGATGAATGAGCAAGAAGGGGCATATCTTCCTTTAAAAAACCAGTTTAGAGGTACATAAGGAGGGATCAGTGCGAAGTTTCAAGGAGGTGCATACCTCAGCTACAGCTGCTGCAGGCAAGATTTGTGGTTGGACACCAAATTCAGTGAACAAAGACTTGACATTGCAAAAGTACCCTCCCCCAAATATGCTTCCACAGTAGATATGGGGAGGAATTAGTAACTTTGCAGTAGAGAAACCAGCAGACACCATCCTTTGGTTTGGTTTGGTTTGGTTTGGTTTGGTTTGGGTTTTCAAGATAGGATTTCTCTGTGCTGCCCTAGCTGTCCGTGAACTCACTCTATAAACCAGGATGGCCTCAAACTCCAGACAGATGCTCCTGCCTCTGCCTCCCACTGCTGTGATTAAAGGCATTCGCCACCACTGCCCAGCTCAACAGACACTGTCTTAAACCAGGTGTTAAACAAAGTTAGCATCAACTGGATGGGGCATAGTGACATCATATATCGCTGATGTGGTTTACTGGGAAAGTCACTGTGGTGTCTCTGTGACAGTCTTACTGAAATGCCAGGAAACTATACCATGAGAAGACACATTCTCTTCTGGCTGGTCTTACATTCAGTGTATAGCCAAGGCTAGACTCAAACTCATGGCAACCCTCCTAGCACAACCACCACAACAAGCTCTATCAGTTCTTTGCCTCTGACCATGAAGCAAACGAGATCACAGTGTTCATCAAAAGTGTCGATGCTGGGACCAAAGAGATGGCCTTGGTAGGTAAGAGCACTTGCTGCTCTTGCAAAGAACTCAGGTTCAGTTCTCAGCAACCATGCAACCACATCAGTCAGCTGACAGTTGCCTAGCATGAGAGACTTCGTAGTCTTCAGTATCACATAAGTCAGATAAGGTGTAACATGCCTGTAATCTAGCACTTAGGAGGTGGAGGCAGAAGGATCAGGAATTTGATGGCCTCATTTCCTCAGCTACAGAGAAAGTTCGAGGTTAGCCTGAGCTACAAGAGACTCTGTCTCAAAAAAAGTTGATGTTCAAGACAAAGACAGACTAAGGGCTGAGGAAACACAAGAGACACAGGCACTGGCTATGTGGGTCAGGACCTGGAATTAACTCTAGAGCAGAAACAGAACATCATGGGAAATCTGATGAAATTTGAATGATGTTTACAGTTGTTTTTAAATATCACTGTGCCACTGTTAATTTCCTAGTTTGGGTGACTATACCATTTTGTAAGCTGATAGCATTGGGGTAAAATGAGTGGCAAATACCTATGAGCTTTGCATGGTTTTGCCACCTTTCTGGCCTAAAAGTATTTCTAAATAAAAAGTTCCCTTAAAAAGGAAAACAAATTTTTAAAAAGTAAAAGAGGGCTAGAGAGATGGCTCAGTGGTTAAGAGCACTGACTGCTCTTCCAGAGGTCCTGAGTTCAATTCCCAGCAACCACCATGGTGGCTTGCAACCATCTGTAATGGAATCAGATACCCTCTTCTGGTGTGTCTGAAGAGAGCAACACTGTACTCACATACATTAAATAGATAATTAATTAATTAAATCTTTTTTTAAAAAGGAAAAGAAAAATAGGGGCTAGAGAGGTGACTCATCAGGTAAACATGTACTGCTCTTGTAAAAGATGTGAGCTCAGTTCCCAGCATTCAAAATTGGGCTTAACAACTGCCTGTGACTCCAGCTCTGAGGGATCTGACACCTCTGGTCTTCAAGAACATCTACCCTCAAATGCACATACCTACATACAAACATATGGCAACACATAATTAAAATATAAACAAATAAATAATTACAAAGAAAATATAGCTGGGTGTCGTGGTATGCACCTACAATCCCAGCACTTGGAAGATAGAGGCAGAATGATCAGCTTTGCTTGTATGTCTGCTGCCATGCTGGGCTGCATGAGACCCTGTCTCAAAAAAAACAAAAATTCAAAATCAAAACAAGAACAACAGCAAAATGCAAGAATGAGTGTCTACCACACATGCCAGGTACCTCTGGACAGTACATACTGTCCAGCACCAAGAACTGGACTTCTCAGAGGCCGTGTGATGAGACAGGATGATTTGAAACATCAAGATATGAATCAAACATCAAGACATCAAACACCACCCTAGACACAGATTACATTTTCCTCCTGCTTGAAGAAGTTAGTGTGGTTTTTCCAAGTGCTTGGACAAGACTTTCTAACTCACTATGTAGGTTTTGTTCCTGCAGGGATTCAGACCAACTACCACCTGAAGATAAGTTCAGTTTTTAAGAGTATAAAAGAAGCATCCAATATGCTCACTGAGGTTGGGTCTAGAGGCAGGGAGAAGCATCTGAGCTGAGCTCAAATACTTCTCCTCGGTTCTACAGGGATGTCTTGTGCAACCAGAGAGGCAGCTACAGGCTGAGTGAGCCTGGGGGACAGTGTCCTCATCCATAAAACGAACAATGGAAATGACCCAAAGTTCCCTGAAGAGCTCTGTCAGGGCTAACATTCTGCTTCCTCCCGTAAGAGGAGTTTCCATTCAGCTCTGAGCTTAAGTTCAGTCACTGAACTAGTGGGCAGAGTCCAGACTTCAGAATCTCAGGTCTGCAGCACCAAAGAACTAAAATCTCCCTCTGTATACGTCTTTCCAGTCTGAATCTGTCACTCAAATAAGGCAGTACCTGGGTATAATTCTAAAGCTTAGCAGGTCCTAATATCAGTCAGCCCAAAACCACAGACAGGATGGACCCTCCAGAGGCAGCAGAAGGCAGGACTCCAGTCCTTAGTCTCCAGGGAGCAGGGTCCTTGAAGTTCTGTCTGGCTCTCTTGGTGAGTGGAATCAAAAGATAGCAAAGCATTGCATTTCCTTTTCCAGGAGTCACACAAAGGGACTTTTCAGAGCCAGAGAAAACCGTAATCATTTGGGAAAGGACCTAATGTCCCAGGATCTGAAAATCATTTCAAAGAGAAGGTGGCAGGATTCAAGGTAGGAGCAGTCATTTAGACAACACAAGCTACAAAAGCTGAAGAGGTGGCCACTTCCCAGCTGCCCACTTCCCAAGTCACTCACCCTCACACTGCCTGCCTTCCCCTTGGTAGCCAGGCTTGCAAGAGCACTTGTAGGAAGTGGGTGTGTTCTGACACAGTGCATCAGCATGGCAGTCATCTAACCCCTGGGCACACTCATCCACATCTGCAAAAGAACACAGCAAGCACCTGGTATGGTATCCAAGCTCTGAGTGATCCGGCTCTCTCTCCACCTCCCACAACCCTCCCCCCCCAATACTCCTCCAACCCCATACTGCTACCTGGGATAAACTACACCATGCCCAGGCCCATTTCCAGACGCACTGTTGCAAGTGGAATCACCCAAGTAAGGAGGCCACCTTTACTGGGCTCCAAGACTCGGTTCAGATGTGCCTACTCTTAGAAGTGAGCCATGATCCCCTGTTGTCAGGTAGATGTTCCCACCACATGTTCCCATGCATTTAGCTCATTCAGAGCACAGAATATGCAGGGTAGTCCCTACCCACTCTCACCTGTCTCTCCACAGTGCCCTAACAACTGAACCAGCTCTTTGATGCCAAGCCAGCACCGTGCCTGGCATATAAGAATATAGTAGACTGCCTGCTAAGGGAGAGGAACGAAGAGCAGAATTGGCTAGAAAGTTCCAGAAGACAGCCAAGACAGCTGTCTCTCTGCTTTCTGAGTCTGGAGTGTGGGGGTGAAAGTTTCCCTGGTCTCAAGCAAACAGTATCCTGAGCCCTCAGACAGTGAAATGTAGGGATGGTGTCCCAGAGGCTCCTGCCCCGACTCTGCCAGTTCTCTCAGCCTGCAAACCCACCATAGCCATTTCCAGGGTCGATATCACTCCTGGGTATGAAGATAAAATCGAACAAGTTTTCAAAGAATTTTAAGTTCAGTAAAAGCAGACTGTGCAGAGTTCTAATATATGGCTGCTCCAAATCTGGAGGCTTAAGGGACATTCCAGGTCTTGGTACAGTAACAATTCCATGCCCACAGAAGTCTCCGCAGCTCATCCTGGAGCTGGCACAACTTATCACCCCCAAAGGAAAAAGGGGGGCCAAATTGCCACGAGCTCAGTTTCCCCATCTACACAAGGGGGAGCTGGACCCCAGACCCCAGTCCCATCCAGCGACAGCCAGGGACAATCTGGACAGCAGGCACTCTCAGAGACCCTGGGAAAAAAAGATAGATACCAGGGCGAGAAAGGTCAACAGCCCAGAGCGGGAGCCTCTGCCCCCTTCGACGGCGGGAACAGAGGGCGAGGGTTCTCCGGATCGGGAGATCACGCAAGGGGACTCAAGAGTCCCTGCCCTGCGCCGTGCCAGGTACGCCCCGCGGCTGCACACTCACCCTCGGGCGGCCCGTTGGTGCGACCCTGGTCGGGAGGGACGACGGCGGCCAACAGCGGCGGTGGCAGCAGCAGCAGTAGCAACAGCGCCCGAGCCTCCCGAGGCCGACCGCAGCCCGCGACCCCCATGGCAGCCGCAGCGCGCAGAGCCGCGGAGAGCCTGCAGCGGCAGCGGCACGGGGAGGCGTGTGCGGGCTCCCGGCCTCAGCGCCCGCCGACACCCCCGGCCCCGCCCGCCACTCCCGAGCCCCGGCCTCATTTTCACACGGTCCGCAGTGCCGCCCCGCCCGTCTGGCCCCTCCCCGGCCCCGGGCGGAGGGGGCGCGGCCGCCGTGGCCAGAGCGACTGTCAGCAGAGCCCTGCGCTCGCTAGCTCGCGGAGTCTCCGCTCCCCAGTGCTGAGCGCCCTCCAACTTGACCCGGTCCTTCCAAACTGATGTAGTCACAGGACGCCTGAACTGTGTCTCGTTTAGTCCCCACACATTGGGACACTGGACCCCAAGTCAGCACCCCTCCAACATTTTCTTGGGGTTCCACATACCCAGTAAAGAGAACTCAGGACAAAGCTATCTGAATGACCCCAGCTACTTTGCCATCACACATTTTGCTGCCTGCGCCTAGCCCAGGCCTTGCTGATACCTTAGTCCCGAAGTCACACTGTGAGGCTTTAAGATCTCTCTCTCTCTCTCTCTCTCTCTCTCTCTCTCTCTCTCTCACACACACACACACACACACACACACACACACACACACACGAGAGAGAGAGAGAGAGAGAGAGAGAGAGAGAGAGAGAGAGAGAGAGAGAGAGA
>JADRCH010000134.1:1124855-1158992 GCA_019843965.1 Rhynchomys soricoides
ATAACATTCAAGACTTGTGTGAATGAGCTTTCTAAAGCACAACCCAAATAGAACATGGTCTTAGATACAATTTCTCAACATCACAAAGATGACAGTCCTCCATAACTTAATTTCTCCTGTATTTATTTTTATTTATCCTAGAGACTGGCCCCGGTGTCTTGTGTGTCCAGGGAAGCCCCAGTCCTAGCTAGCTTTAACTGTTTACTTGCCATGTGCACACTGTGTTAGTAATTGTCATGTGTTCTTTGAGCACTAAGAAGCTAGCTGGGACATTATCCTCATCCCAGGCATCCTGTCCTCCTGTGTCATCCCATCTATCCGGTCCCCCTGCCCTGCACCTCCCCTCCTCCTGCTCCCCAGACAGGGTGTCCTAGTGTCCTCCAAGGCACCTTACCTTGGGATGAGGAGGGGAAGAGGCCAACAGCTGGAGTGTAGAAACACCATGCCCTGAGAGCATAGAAGGTGAGCCATCTTCAGCAGAGATTACAGTTGTTTATCCCATGATATAAAGGCACCTGCAACCTAAAAGCTCAGCCATAGGAAGCTCAGCCTAGGAGGAAATCTTAATCCAGACTCCAGCTGACTGCTTCAACCTCCCAGGTTTAGCTGGATGTCTTAAGTACCCGATGATGTGATATTGTCACTTCCTCAGTTGATTTCAGCTGGGTGCTTTGATTACCCAATTTGATTATATTTTCCTGTCTATTGCTATTTATTCTTTTACTTTGGCTTGGTGTGTGCTCTCATTCAAAACCAAAAATATGGCTATCATAGATCATTTTCTGGACCACACATAACAAAAACATAAAAATGGTATGGCCCCCATAAAACAGTGAATTAGGCCAGGGAGAAGGCTCAACTGCTAAGGGCACCTGCCACCAAGCCTGACGACCTGGGTTCCACCCGTGGGATACACATCAGAATAGAAAGAGAGGAGCAACTCTCACAAATTGTCCTCTGACCTCCGAAGTGCACTATGGTGCACCTACAGCAGCACACGTGTCCCCCAGTAAATAAATAAATAAGAATAACAAACATTAAGAACATAGAACATTATACAGCTGTACAAACGGAAGGGGCGCTCTCATGCCCATAAATGGAAAAGATACAGAACATCGTGTGCATTTTGTTCCCTTTTACAAATAGAAGGTGGACCGTGAACCTGTATTTATGCATGAAGACTCTAGGAAGACAGGTGAGCTGTGAAGAAGGCAATTACCAGGGGTTGGGGAGGCCAGTGGGAAAAGGGGGGTCAAGGACAGAAGGAGCGATTACCTCCACACACTTCTCAGTTATTGACAATGGGCCTCTATCAGCATAAGCAGGGAAGTTAACTGACAGTGGGAGTCTGTGGGTCCCACCAGTCACTATCTGTGGCAGCAGCTTGGGGGTCACCCATACGTTTGTAAGTAACCTCGTATCCCTGTTCTTGAAGTAAGCTGGTAAACTCATTGTTTCCCCAAAAGGTAAAATAAAGACAAAGAGGCGGGGCAGGGCGGCCAGAACTGGCAGTGGTTTTTATCCTGTAAGCCCCGAACTTCAAATGGAGTGCAGCCCCCTCACACCGGAGCTCCCGGCCCCTGCTGAGAACCACAGTGCTCTTCACAGGGAGCTTTTTTTTCCTCCTTTTAAAAATTATTCATTGGTGTGTGTGTGTGTGTGTGTGTGTGTGTGTGTGTGTGTGTGTGTTGGTGCCTCATGTGGAGGTCAGAGGCCTCAGCTCTTCTTCCATCAGTCCCTGGAATTGAACTCAGGTCACATGGCTTGGTGGCAATCGCCTTATCCAGTGAGCAGCCACAGAGTACCACAGTGACTTACTCGTGTAGCCTTAGAATTATTGAACCAGTCATGGAGAATTCTCCTTTTGGACCAATTAAGGCTGAACAACCAATGGATAACATCTTTTAAGTTCTTGTGGGAACATTAATAAATATTGCCTGCAGCCTGTGGGAAAATACTAAGGATCAAGATTCTCTCTGTCTGTGTATGTGTGTGTGTCTCTCTCTCTCCCGCTCTTTTTCTCTCTCCCTCTTTCTCTCTTGCTCTCTCCCTCTCTCCTCCCTCCCTCCTGGTCAGTGTGATTTTATGTGATAAAAATCATCACATAAGATTACCAGTAACAGGAATGGTGCAATCTTCTTTTTAATTACCGCCTGAAGCCAATTACTAAGATAACAAGGTACACTGTGAGCCGAGATTCTTCGCAATTATCTGCTAGTCTGTTTTGTAATTTCATTACAGGTTGCTGGCAGTGCCTTTCATTTATTAATAGGTGAATGTAAAGCCACATTGTCGATTATTTATCTCAGTGTTCAAAGGAAGATAAAATAGAGTTCTCGTTTCTTCTTTCAGAAACCGAGCATGTGTATGAGAAGCACTGGGGTCTTTCTTCACAATTACGTACAGATGTTTGTTGGGGAAGTTGCCCCAGTGTCCGGGGATGGGGCTCAGGTGATAGAGTATTTGTCTAGCAGTCAAGAAGCCCTGGATTTGATTCCCAGAACTACCTGTCCAGAGTGTGGTGAAGCTTGCCTATAATCCCACCACTGGGAGGCAGAGGCAGGAAGTTCAGGGTCATCCTCAACAACAGCCACTATTAAAGAAAACGGTGCAGGAGACTACATGGTTAAAGGGTTAATTAAGAATGATCACGGCTCCTTGTAGCCCAGAGTTTCCAACATGTGGCTCCTGGCACACATGTTGGAAAGCTCACCACCACCTTAAACTCCAGCTCCAGGTGATCAGACAGCCTCTTCTGGCCTAGCACATTTACGTGTGTGTGTGTGTGTGTGTGTGTGTGTGTGTGTGTGTGTGCATGTGCGCGTACGCGCACACATACATGCACACAATTTAAAATAAATTTTTCTAATGTTGCCAACAGATCTCTAGAGGCCCCTTATACTGCAGATTCCATATGATTCAGAGACTTCAGAAGCCCCCTCCACATTCCAGACTCTGCTGGTTCCTGTGGAATAGGAGGCTGCCCTGGAGACAAAATAGAGGCACAGCACATCTGATTGGAGTTTGAGACACAGCCGGGATAGGTAAACAGGAGCCTGGAAAGCCCTCCAGGCCTCTACTTAGACCTGACTGGGAAACTAGGACCTTCTGCAGGAGTAGAAAGTAGTTGAACACAAGTCAGCTTCAGAGGGGGAGGAACCACGAGGTGTCTACAGCTGTTTGTGAGCATGTCTGTATGAAGAAGAGCTGGGGGTGTTTCTATGTGAGGAACTTGCAGCGTTGATGCCAGACTGTTCTCTGAGGCCAAGAGGTCCTGCACAGCAACCTGAGATACCGACACCAGGACACTGACTTCACTGGTCTCTCTAACGGCAATGCTGACCAGCTCTTAGACTGTGGCATCCCAGTCCCTCTGCGGAACTGCAGTGGGTCCTCCTAAAAAGCTCCTTTGGTACCTGAGTGGGAGGCCTGCAGCATGAGTCCTCCATGGGTGGGTTCCTCATTGCTTCCTGCTATCACCCCAGGAGACCCAGCCTCTACAGTGGTGGTCACCCTCTAGAGACCACCCAGATCCTCAGTAAGAATGAGTATAAACTGATTTCTTCCCTGTAAAGATCCACAGACTAGTGAAGTTTTGTTTGTTGGTTTTGGGGTGTTTTTGTTTGTGGGGGAGGGGGTTTCCAATACAGAGTTTCTCTGTAACAGCCTTGGTTGTCCTAGAACTTTCTCTGTAGACCAAGCTGGCCTTGAACTCAGGGATCTGCCTGCCTCTGCTCCCCCACCCCCACTCCCAAGTGCTGGGATCAAAGGCGTGGCCACCACCACCTGGCTTACTAGTACCATTCTGTAATGGGTGGTGGTTCCCTTCTCCACTCCATGTGAAAGTCAAATGAGAAATTTGAAAAAAAGATTAGTTCTGCTTCCATCTTGCCGACATGACTAGGTGGGTTATCAACACTCCCCTAATGAATATGCATCACTTTCTTAATTAATATCAACACTTCCCTAATGAATATGCATAACCTTCATAGTTCAAGTGAGAAGACATTTTAAATGCAAATGCTGTGGGTGCAAACAGACCTGGATGTTAACCCCAATCCTGCCATTTATTATCTGGGACATCCTGGCAGGACATCTTGGGTAGGTTACTTTAACCTCTCTGAGACTCAGTTTCCCCAGATGTAGACTGTGGATGAGTATCCTTGTTTCACAAGTTTGCAGTGAGCTGGGGCTGAACCAGATGTGGGCTTTGACATAGAGAAAGCATGCAGTAAAAGGAATTTTGACTCCAGTGGAACCAGGGCCTGCAGAATCTCAGCCCAGTCTGCACTGCATTTCCTCAGACCCTCCGTCCACATTGTGCAGAGTAGGCACTTGCCGCTACTTGTTGGGAAGAACTGATTTACTAATCTCGATAGGTACAGTGTAAGTAGGAAACTTGGGACTTGGGAAGATAACCAGCTCTGACCAGATCTCAGAAGGCATCTCCCTTATGGTGCCATGAGGTTCCATAGCACAGGAAACCAAAAAACTCTCGATATTTAAAGCAGACAGGGAGTGACAGAGAAGATTGAATACTGGTGGGCAGAGCTGAAGGATGGAGCTCCAGGCTGGCCTTTCAGGAAGAATTCCTAAAGATACAGAATTGGAGCCACCAGGGAAGCCAGTACTACACCAGCAGCTGGTGGGTAAACATCAAGAACTCACCTAGCAGGCCATGCATCCTAATGCCATGCTGCAGCTTGTACTTGATAGCCATGTACCCTCAGGCATTTTAGGCTAGGTGTGGGAATGCACTCCTTAATCCCAGCAGGGAGGCAGAAGCAGGTGGATCTCTAAGTTAGAGGCTAGCCCGGTCTGCACAGGGAGTTCCATGCAAGCCAGGGCTACATAGACTCTCAAAACCAAATAAAAATTGGAAGGAGAGAAAAAAAATCCCTGAACCTCTCAAGACTTGAAAGTTGTGTCGTCCCAACAATACCTTCTCTCCATCGGACAGCGGACAGCAGCTCATCAACATCCCTGCTCTGAGGGGCAAACAGAACCAAAGCAATTGGAAAACAGCTCAGCTTGCCTCACTTCCAACTTTCACCAGTAGAGAGGAAGTCCCACCCAGACACAAGGTGCAAGGGAACCTGGAGACGCTGGGTTTACCTCTCAAGCTCTGCAGTGCAGAAACACAGCCCTGTCCTTACCTGAGTACCAACCATGACAGCATGGAAGCCTTAGACAATCCTGGTCATGAGCTGTTCTGCTGATGTAAAGCCCTCTCACTTCTGCTGGATGTGATCCCTGATTCCATCTTGCTACCATGGAGGAAGCTAACCTGAGGACAAAGTCTCTACAGAGGCAGCCTTTAATATCTCAGAGGAACAGAATCAGACTAAATCAGGCCAGACCTGAACTCCTGCATACCACTGAAGATACAATAAACAGAACCCACACATAGAGAGCCAGGTCTGGTAACTCAAGCCTGTCATGGAGTGCTCAAAAGGCTGGGGCAGAATGATTTCTGTGAGTTCAACACCAGCCAGGGTTACAGAGTGAGACTGTATTAGTTACTGTTCTGTTGCTGTGACAAAACACAAGGGCCAGGGCTGGCTAAGAGCACTGACTGCTCTACCAGATGTCCTGAGTTCAATTCCCAGCAACCACATGGTGGCTCACAACCATCTGATGCCCTCTTCTGGTGTGTCTGAAGAATGTGACAGTGTAGTCACATATATAAAATAAATAAATAAATAAATAAATCTTAAACAACAACACGGCCACAACAACTTATTGAAATAGAGTTTATTTGGGTGTGTGGGTCCACAGAGATGAGAGTCTATCATGGCCAGGAGGTGTGAGGCTTTAAATTCTCCAAACCCATCTCCAGTAATGCACCTCCTCCAGCAAGGCTGCCCCTCTTAGACCTCCCCAAGCAGCACGGGCAACCAGGACCAGGTGTTGAAATCCAGGAACCTATGGAGAAAAGTTCATTCCAATACCATAGAAAACCCTCAAAGGAAGCAAGCAAACAAACAAAACCAAAGAGTAGTGTGTGATGGTGCACACCTCAGCACTTGGGAGAGAGGCAGAGACAGATGGATTTCTGTGAGTTTGAGGCCCAGCCTGTACATGGAAAATTTTCAGGCCAGCTTCTGCTTCACAGTGAGATCTTGTGTCAAAAACAAACCAAAGCAAAACACAACAAAAGAAATCCCAGACCAGGGAGATAGCTCAGGTAAAAACACTTGCTGTGAGACCCGATGACCTAAGTCCCACCTGACTTCCATTGATTATCCTCTGACTTTCACACACATGGGTGCCTTCAGACACTCACGCACAGGCACAGGCAAATGCATACTCACATGCACACACACATTCACATACGTACACACACACAGGCACACGCACACACATGTGCACACACATATAGGCATGTATGTGTGTGTGCCTGTGTGTGTGTGTGTGTGCGCGTGCGTGTGCGTGCGTGTGTGTGCGTTAATTTCCAAGTTAACCGAAGTGGGAAGTAGAATAATTGAAAGATTTAGAGAACTGAAAGTCTACAGATCATCTTGGGCCAGGGCTGAGCTAAAGTTAAGACTTGTTCCCTAGGATCTAGTGACAGTGAGAGGCCAGGATTATCTGGGGAAGGCACCGTCCTGGTGAATCATTGCTCCATGCACAGGCTGTGAGTATTGAATTAAAGCTGACGGTTCCATTTGGACCAGTGAGTGGGGAAACAGTTCTCTCTCCCTTAGGAAGGAAAGCTTCGCCCTGTGAGGTCCCACACTTCTGCTCTCTCCCTCCCATGCAGGGGGCAGGAAATCTGCTTTCTTGCATTTTGATTTTTAAATATGATTTTTTGGCTACACATTCTTTGAAAATATGACCAAAGGCGAGTATGTACTGAAATGGAAAGGTGCTCCATTTAAATATATAAATAAATAAAGTGGAATACATATAAAGTGGAAGAGACAGACTGCAAATGTGCAAGTTAAATCTCACTTCAAAAATCAGATGAGCAGGAAGCTGGGAAGACAGTTCAGTGGTTGGAGGTCCTAATGGTCTTTCAGAGGTCAGGAAGTCCGTTCCCAGCACATATCAGGCAGCTCACAACCGACTGTAACTCTGGCTCTAGGGGATCTGATGCTCTTTTGTGGCCTCCAAGGGCACTCACCCATGTGCATGTACACAGACTCATACACTTTAAAAAAATGTTGCCAAGTCTGATAACCTGTGTTCCACCCCCAGAACTCATAGTGGAAGGAGAGAACTGATTTCCAAAATACTCACTCTGACCCCCATGCTTCAGCCCTCACACCCCCACTAATAATAATAATAATAATAATAATAATAATAATAATAATAATGTTAAGTTAGATGTGGAAGTCTACGTTTGCATAGGAAAATGTGGTGAGGCTAGAGCTGCCCACCTGCACACAACCCTGGGTTTGATCCCAGCACTATATAAACTGGGCGCGCTGCTGTATACCTGTAATCCTAGCACTTGAGAGGTGGAGGCAGGGGGATCAGGTATTCAAGTCATGAGGGGGATAGAGGGAAAGGGGAAAAAAATCTTCATGGTGGATGGACATGGAGGTTTTCCTTTCTCCCTTCCTGCACACCTGCAGCTCACTTCCCCCAGACTTCCAGATCCTTTCTCTGGCAAGTACTCATCCTGGATATTGTGTACATTCCAAGGCCCTCCCCCGGCCTTGCGGTAAGTTTCCTGGTTCACACCCAAGTTTGCTTCTTCCTCTTCCTGTGTCTCCCTGGCTTCCCACTCTCTGCAGCTGTTCTCTCTGTCCTCACTTAACCCAAATATGGAATGCTGCCCCCTTTCCTTGATCCCCTCCCCAAAGAAAATCTTATCCGAGGTGCTACTGAGAGGCCCCAGCTCCACATGGTACTGTAGCCAACTCTGAATCAGCAGGAGCACCTCTGTACATGCCCTGGCAGCAGCTGTTTCGGAAACGGTCTCACTAGACAATCTTCTTCAACCTGCCCCTCAGTTCCCTAACTTCAGCTCCAAGGAACCTCCCTGTGACTGCTGCATCTTCACCTGCCACTGAACTGCCACATTTTAAAATGGTTTTCCTTTTCTTCTAAACAGTTAGGTGACCTCCCTTTTGCAATTTCCTTTTCCCAGAAGGAAAATCTTACCCTCCCCAAAAGATTGTCAAGAAACCTTTGAGGGACTAGAGAATGGCTCGGCAGTTAAGCATTCCCACTGGTCACTAGGCAGTGGTGGTGCGTGTCTTTAATTCCAGCACTGTGGAGGGAGAAGCAGGTGGATCTCTGTGAGCTGGAGGGCAGCCTGATCTACAATGTGAGTTCCAGGACATCCAGGGTTATACAGAGAAAACCCGTCTTGAAAAACAAACAAACAAGCTGGGCAGTGGTGGCGCACGCCTTTGATCCCAGCACTCTGGAGGCAGAGGCAGGTGGATTGCTGAGTTCCAGGCCAGCCTGGTCTACAGAGTGAGTTCCAGGACAGCCAGGGATACAGAGAAACCCTGTCTCGAAAAACAAAAACAAAAAAAAGAAAAACAAACGAACAAAAAAGAGTTCGTACTAGTCTTACAAAGGACCTGAGTTCTATTCCCAGCACCAGGATAAAAATAAAAAATTAAATAAAACAAAACTGAATGCCTCAGGGAGAGAGGACAGAGCCAGCCACTTTGTCCTTTTGGGGTCCCAAACAGGCTGTTTGGGTACTTTATAAGGGCCCCTGGTCCTCCCCCTTTTCCTATTGGTCCTATCCAGATACTCATCCCGAAGCCCTCCTGCCTCCTCCTCACGATGTCTTCCATGAATCAGAAGCCACAATCTTAGAATGCATCCCTCTAACTCTCCTTCAACACTATGGGTCTCGACAACCCTCTGCTTCCTCAGGCTAAGAGGAACGTCACTGGGTGGGATCACTTTGGGTATACAGACCACCATAGGCCCAGCATTCCACAGGCTGCTGTGTCTAACCTGGGTAGGTAAAGAAAAGGACTCCAAAGGGACAAGTGGTCAGGACAATTAAGGTAGGACCATATTCCAGCTAACCAGGACACCTTCCTCTTCCTTTCCCACCCAGGCCCAGAACAAGAATAGGTCTTTTTTTTTCCTGTCTTGCCCAGATGTTCAGTTTTTGTCTGTGTCAAGAAATAAGCTCAGTGATGCATTGCACTGTCATGGAAGTTGGGACTCACAGTCCCCTTGAAGCCTTCCCTTCCTGAGAGGCCCTTCACTCACTAGTGCAGTCATTCATCAGCAGTATGGCAAATCTGTTCACTTCCCACCAGCTCTTAGTTTTCCAGCCTACAAAACAGAAATAGGAGTTGTAAGAAGCAAGTGAGTACTAGGTGTAAAGTACTTGGATCAGTGCTTACGGGTTAGTGCTCCATCATTGTCCTAGCTTGCTACGATAAACCTCATGACCAAAAGCAACCTGGATAGAAGAGGATTTATTTCAAGGTATAGCTATAGTCCATCATAAAGACAAGTCAAAGCAGGAGCTCAAGATAGGAACATGGAGGCAGGAACTAAAGCAGAGACCATGGAAGAACACTGCTTAGTGGATTGCTCTCATGCCTAGCTCAATTTGCTTTCTTATACAACCCAGGACCACTGGTCTAGGGGTAACACTGCCCATAGAGGGCTGGGCCCTCTCACATCAATCATAAAGGAAATGGTCCATAGACTTGCCTACATGCCATTCTGATGGAGGCATTTTCTCAGTTGAGGTTCCCTCTTCCCAAATGACCTGAGCTTGTATCAAATTGACAATTACCAGTACAATCACCACCATCACCACCACCATCACCACCACCACTATTTCCACTTATTAACAGAGCAAGCAAGGAGCTTGTGCTCAATACCTACCTGAAAGCGGGGGGGGGGGGGGGGGGGGGGGGGGGGGGGGCATAGCTTTCCTGATACCCTGCCAGCTCCTCGACATTCCTTCTGTTTTCTTCCTTGCAGTAGTCCTTTCTAACTGGGTTTGAGAATTGCCACCTACTCCTCATAGAAACATAAACAGCCAAAGGAGAAGTTCAGGGCTGGCTGGGGAGGAAGGAAACACTGTGAAGGGGGAGAAGGCTGGGGTGTGCCTCAGTGGATGAGTGCCTGTATACATGAGGGACACCTTGAGTTTGATCCCCAGCAAAAAGTAACACAGTTTTTAAGAGCCACAAATGATATAAGAACTAATTTCTCCTGAGTGGGCCCCTGGGGCTGATGAACCCCCCAGAAGGTGGCTTTTGTTCAGTATCACTCTGAGCTGATAGCTAGACAAAGGAACTCCCATCTGATCCTGGGCCATTGTGGATGCAAAGGAGGATTGCCTATAGTCCTGATGATGGTGTGGGCATGCATATGCCATCAGCAGAGGACAATTACCTGGGACATGGCTCTCTCCTTCCCCTGGGGGATCTGGGGATTGAATTCAGGTCATCAAGCTCAGCAAGTGTTTCTACTACCACCTTTGGGAGAGTCAAATGACCCTTTCACAGGGGTTGCATATCAAATATCCTGCATATCAGATATTTACATCATGGTTCATAACAATAGCAAAATTATAGTTATAAAGTAACAACAAAAATAATTTTATGGTCACTACAACATAAGGAACATATCAAAGGGTCGCAGCACCAGGAAGGTTGAGAACCACTGTTCTACTGGATGAACCATCTCCCTGCTCCCAGACTTGTATTTTATTGTGAATTTATTACCCATGTCCCACCCAAGCTTATATGTTAAAAGTCTACTCCCTAATATAATGGTGTAGGAGATATCTTTTAGGAGTAACCAATTGTGGTGGTTTGAATGAGAACAGCCTCATAGGCTCATGTATTTGGATGCTTGGTCCCCAGTAGGTGGAACTGTTTGGGAAGACTTGGGAGGTGTGGCCTTGTTGGAGGAGGTATGTCACGGGGTGTGGACTTTGAGGTTGCATATTAAGATGTAAACTCTCAGCTACTGCTCCTGTGCCAAGCCTGCCTGCCTGCCTTCCTACTGTCACGCTCCCTGCTATAATGGTCATGGACTCCAGCCCTCTGAAACTGTAATCCCCTCAATAAACTTTTTCTTCTATAAGTTTCCCTGGTCCTGGTGTCTTATCACAGCAATTGAAAAGTAATTAAGACACCAGTATTAGATGAGATCCTGAAGGCAACACCCTCATAAATGGGAAAATCATCCTTTTGACTCGAGAGCTTGCTTCCTTTCTTGATTATATAAGGACATGACTCATCTTTGAACATGAAGTGTGCTCTCAGCAGACACCATATTGAGGAGTATCTTGTTCCAGTACTAAAGTATAGGAAAGCACCCAAATGTATCGCCTGGGAATCTCACTCTCTGCCAGCAGCGTGGCTAAGAGGCACCTCCAGGCTTTCTGGAATAGTCCACAGATTCTTGTTCCTCCAGCTACTCTGGCCTTGGCAATCCCCTCCCTATCACAGCTGGAAGCCTGGAGAATGGCAGTTCTTGGGCCATAGCTTCTGAGTCTTGGCAAGAGACACATTACCTTAGACCAGAGGACAGCCAACTCACCAGCTGCTCTCTGCTGCAATGAGGATGTAAGAGGATTGTAGAACCACTGGGAGTAACTCAGAGCTTTGTGATAAGGGTCATGCCATGCATGATCACTCTGCTGCCTTTTACATGATGATGGTCCTGGAGCCTGCAGATCAAAAGGGTTGGTAGCTGGGAAGCTGAGCTGAAGTCTGTTAGCGGGAGGACCAATGAGGGCCTTCAAGAACACATCAGAGCCCTACCTGTTTGTGGTGGACCAGGACTGATCTATTTAGTGAGTGTGAGTCCTCTCTGCATGAGATGTTCGTTGTTATTGTTGTGCGACAGCGTAACTGTGGAGACAACTGGAAGCCTGATGGAACATTCTCTCCCAGGTTTTATTTCTGGCTTGTTCTGTTTGAATTGTCAGGCTTGTTTTACTGCCTGAAGAAGAATGTCTCCACTACTCCGTGTCTCTCCCAGAGCAGGCTTGAGAACAGGACAGTCCCTGCACCTTCCTTGGGTGCCGGATCCATCCTAAAGGAATGTCCCCTGGAGAGAGGTGTCCAGCTCATCCCAATTTGTTCTGGAATGTGTGGGGTTCAGTACAGATTGTTCTGTTTCTTGAGGACCCCTCTTATAACGGCATCCTACTTAAAGGGGATGAATTAGACCTCAGGCTGTAAAAGTGGGTTTTGGAATTGTTGGCATTTGTTATTTTTGCAGCACTGAGGATCAGAGCCAGGCTCCACCCATGTTAAACACGTGCTCTACTACTGAGCTGTGTCTCAAGCTCCCAACTTAAACAAAATCAATAAATAACAGCTTTATTGAGATACAATTTACACACCATAGAAGTCACCAACTTAGGTGGCAACTCAACAGTCTTAGTATATTTACAGAGTTGTGCCAACTGTCAAGATTAACTTTAGAACATTTTCACTGTCCCCCAAAGAAAGCCCATGTCCACAGTTGTTATTCTCTGTTCATTCTCAGTCTTACAGAGCTCTTGCTTTCTGACCCTGCAGATGTGTCTATTCTGGACATTTCAGACTAATGCAGTCATACTACATATGTTCTTTCTACAGTTAAGTACCATCCACTGTGTGATGTGTTTAACAGTGTGTTTTAACACACAGCAGTGTGTGCTAACTGTCGGTTAACCATTCCTCAGTTGACAGCTATTTGGACTGTTCCCACCTTTGAAACAATCTGCTCTAAACTTTCATATCCAGCCTTTTGTGTTAACATACATTTTCATTTCTCCTGAGTGGAGACCTGAGAACAGAATTGCTGCAGCGTTAATTAATGCTTAATGTTTAACCTGTGGACAGCTGCGCTGATATCCACTGAGGACACCTGCTTCTTTGCATCCTCACGCGGAACACCTTGTAAGGAACACTGCCTTATTTCTTTGTTGCTTCAGCTTCCTTCTTCTCTGGGGGAGTGAAGGGAAGCGCGAAGGATCAAACCCAGGGCCTTGAGGATGCTAAGTACATGTTCTACCACTGAGCGACAGTCCCAGTTAGCTGCCCTCATACCCCTAAACTTAAACAATCCTGCCTCAGCCTCCCCAGTAGTTGTGGCTACAGGACATCAGGTCCTCTGTAATTAAGAGTTACAACAGGTGTGAAGTGCCAAGTGGAAGGTATGAATTGGACCTCAGTTTTCTGCAAAAGCAATAAGCACTCTAACCACTGAGCCATCTCTCCAGGCCCTCTTTGCCCACTTTTTTTTTTTTTTTTCTGAGACAGGGTTTCTCTGTATAGCCCTGGCTGTCCTGGAACTTATTCTGTAGACCAGGCTGGCCTCGAACTCAGAAATCCGCCTGTCTCTACCTCCCGGGTGCTGGGATTAAAGGCATGTGCCACCACCGCCCGGCTCTCTTTACCCATTTTTAAACTAGGTTGTCTTCTTACTAAATTGTAGCTCTGAATATATTATGGATATTGGTCCTTTGTCAGATATATGATTTACAAATATTTTGTTCTATTCTGTGAATTGTCCTTTTACTTAACAATGATCCTTTAAGCATGAATTTTAAAATTTGAGAAAAAAAATTCTTTTTTGCTTGTGTTTTGGACACCATAAAAAAAGCTATTGTCTAATCTAAGGTCACAAATTTTTATGACATTTTCCTTCGGAGTTTTATAGCCCTAGCTATTACGTGTAGCTCTTCAATCCATCTTGAGTTGATTTTTATATGTGCTGTGAGCTAGGATCCAACTTTACTCTTTTGCATGTTGATAACCAATTAATTGTCCTAGTCCTAGCACCCATTGTTATTGACTTTATTTCCCCCATTGTACATGCTTGGCACCTTGCCAAAAATTGATTGGTCATTAATATGACAATTAATAAATTGGACTCCATTTTATTCCACACATCTATGTCTACCCTTATGCCAATAGGACACTAATTTGATTACTGTACTAAGTTTTAGGATGAGGGAACGCGAGTATTTCAACTTTATTCTTGTGCAGGTTTGCCTTGGCTAATGTACTGTGATGGTTTGTATATGCTTGGCCCAGGGAATGGCACTATTAGGAGGTGTGGCCTCGTTGGAGTAGGTGTGTCACTGTGGGTGTGGGCTTTAATACCTGGGAGTCAATATTCTGCTAGCAGTTTTCAGATATATAGAACTCTCAGCTCCTCCTGTACCATGCTTGCCTGGATGCTGCCATGTTCCTGCCTTGATGATAATGGACCAAACCTGTAAGCCAGCCCCAATTAAATGTTTTTATGAGTTGCCTTGGTCATGGTGTCTGTTCACAGCAGTAAAACCTTAACTAAAACACCTCCATTTCCTTCATGTCCACATGAGTTTTAGATTGGCTTGTTCTGTATACAAAGACGTCAGATTGGATTGTGTTTGAGAGACAACATGCCTACACTGGTGCCATGACATGCACGTCAAAATCAAAGGCCACCTTTCAGGAGTCCACCTGTACTTTCCACCTTGTCGTTACTGTGCTGTGTATTCCAGCCTCACTGGGAGAGTCTCCTGTCTCTCCACTTCCCATCTCACTGTAGGAGTGCTGGGATTACAGATGCACACCTCCACATCCAGTTCTTAATGAGGGTTCTGGGGATCAGACACAGCTCATCAGGCTTGCACATCTAATGCATTTACCTGCTGAGTCATCTGCTGGCCCATAGATGGGATTGTAATATTCTATAGATGGGTAATACTGTCATCTTATCAATACTGTCTTCTGATCTATGAATGTGGGCTATTTATCAAGGTCTTCTATCTTTCAATGATTTTTTTATGGTTTCCAGAGTATACATTATGTACTTGTTTTTGCTAGATTACCTAAGCATTTTATTCTTTTTGCTGGTTTTGTAAATGAAACTTAATATGCAGCGTGTTATTGCTATGTGTGTAAAATATAACTTATTTTGTATACTAATCTAGAAACCTTATTTAGCTCTCTTATTAGTTCTAATAATAGTTTTTAATGGATCATTTGGAATTTTCTGCATAGAAAATCACATCAAAATGCCAGCTGTGGTGATGCACATGTGTTTGGAGTCATTATGTCTGTGTGTTTCCATGTGTTTATGTACACCATGTGTGTGTAGTACCCACAGACGCCAGAAGAGGGTGTCAGATTCCTCAGAACTAGAGTTAGGGGTGGTTGTGAGCTGCTCAATGTGGGTGCTGGGAACCAAACCAGGGTCCTCTGGAAATGCAATTAAGTGCTCTTAACCTATGAGCTGTGCTGGAGGTGCACATCTGTAATCCCAGCTCATTTGAGGCCAGACTAAGTTCCATGGATCCTATCTCAGAAAACGAAAACTACCAACAACAAATACATGATCTGCAAATAGTTATACTTAATTCTTTCCTATTTAGGTGCCTTTTTCTCTTCCTTAAATTTAAAAGGCTTTTAAAAAACTTTATGAAAATGGGTATTTTGCCTGTGTCTATGTCTGTGACCCATGTATGTACTTGGTATCTACAGAGGCCAGAAAAGGAAGCTAGAACTGGAGTGTAGATGGTTATGAATTGCTACATAGGTGTTAAGAATTCAACCCAGCTCCTCTGGAAGAATGGCAAGAGTTTTTAACTACTGAGCTATCTCTGCAGCCTCTTATTAAATTTTCTTACCTAATTTGCTATGGAAATTATATATTTGGAAACTGTGATGGTCAGTTTTATGTCAACTTTACACAAACTGAAGTCATCTGAGAGGAAGGAACCTCAAGTAAGAAAATGCCTACATCAGATCTGGCTGTAGGCAAGCCTATAGGGCATTTTCTCAGTGATTGATGTAAGTGTAGGCAGGCAATGTGGGTGAGACCACCCTTCAGTTGGTGGTCCTGGGTTCTATAAGAGAGCAGGCTGCACAAACCAAGAGTAGTGAGCCAGTAAGCAGCATCTCCCCATGGCCTCTGCATCAGCTCCTGCCTCCAGGTTCCTGCCTTCACTGTTTTTGTGACAAACTGTGATATGAAACTCTGAGCAAAATAAACCCTTTCCTCCTCAAGTTGCTTTGGTCATGGTGTTTCTTCATAGTAACAGAAACCATAAATGATGACAGACCATTTAATGGCTAGTTCCTTTTGTCTTTGGCCTGAAATGCTTATTTCATACATAAAAGGAAATGGAGAATGGCCAGGCTGGCTGTGTGGGCTCCACAGTAGGCTAAGACTAAGGCTTCACTGACTCAGTGTCTCAGATTAATGCCCACTCTTGGGGTTCATCAACATTAGTAAATAAAAAAAAAAAAAAAAAACCCAAAGACTCACAGCTGCAAACCAGCACAGTAGTTTGTGATCAAGACAGAGTAGCAGTTTTCATTTAACCTTCTGATGGCTCTTTGCTAAGAAAGTTCTAGAAACCCGCACAGTCTTTGGATGCTTAAGACTGAACTTTGCAAGGTGCATGGCCAGAGTCTCAACTGCAGCTCAGGTCACCCACTTCCCAGTTTCACCAGAGGGACTCCCCAAACTCTCAAATGCAAATGAAAAGGCACAAATACAAGGCCAGAGAAGAGTGGCTTTTAGTCTTGCAAGGGATCTTTTTTTAGCATTTTTGTTTGTTTGTTTTAATGTGCATGTGTTCATAGGCAAGTGCAAGCAAGTGTATGTACAGGGGCGAGAGGACAAGCTCCAGTGTAGGTCTCTGACTTCTGTTTGGTTTGTATCTTAGTTACTGTTCTATTGCTGTGAAGAGACACCATGTACAAGGAAACTTATAAAAGGAAGCATTTTATTGGGGGCTTACTTATGGTTTTAGGTTAGTTCATGGTCATCATGGTGGAAAACATGGCCGCAGGCAGGCAGGCAGGCAGGCAGGCAGGCATGGAGCTGGAGCAGTAGCTGAGAACTTACATGTGAAGCCTTAAAGTCTGCCCCCATAAACAATAGGCCACACCTCCTAATTTTTCCCAAACAGTTCCACCCAGAACCATGCATTTAAACATATGAGCCTATGGAGATAATTCTCATTCAAACTACCAGTTTGAGAGCGTCTCTTGTTCAGCACAGCCTATGCCAGGTTAGCTGGCCCACAAATTTCCAGGAATTCACTTGCTTCCACTCCACATCTCACGTTCGGGGCACTGGACTAGGATGTCTGGATTAAAGACAAGCACATCACCACATCCAGCTTGAAGTGTGTTCTGGGGATCTGAACTCAGGTCCTCATGCTTGGCTAGCAAGCACTTTACCTCAGCCTCTAACAGCTTACTAGAAGGCCTGTCCCTGGTGTACTCTATGACTTAGGTTCAACTTGATATCCTCACTGCTGGCCAGAGGGGCCTGAAGGGTAGGGAAGATAGCACCACTTCCTGAGGAGTGGATCAGGAAGAAAAGCTTGAAGCAAGGTGGAAATTTTAGTCAAAGGATAGGTTGTATGGGAGCAGCAGCCTAGAGATCTGGCTTGAGCTTTGTGCCAGGCTCGGGAGAACTGATACCAGAGTTCTGAGGCTGCTGCAATTGTCAGCCTGTATGGCTTGAGTTAAAGGTCAGATCCCATAATAAGCCTTCAGGAAGCTGAGATCTTTGGGACCACAGAGGACTAGGGGAAGTTTTCAAAGCCTGCTTACTCCACCCGGAAGGAAACTTCAGAAACTGCCAGCTTTGCTTTTAGGGATGACAGGGAAGAACATGACCTCAGTTCCTGAGGCTTCTCTAAAGTCAGCCAGCTCCAAACCTTCCACTTGATAGTATAAGAACCAAAGTTCCAAACAGCTTGATGATACACCAGCAGGGTACTCACCCTACATGCAATCCAACAAAACCTCTGCCTCTAAGCAACTGTGAAACCCATTCTCCCACCACCACCCCACCACCCCACTCATCCAAGACACACATCTACTTTGGCCACTACCCAGGATGCTTCCTTCCTTGAAATGTGAGCCTAAACCTATCAGTCTTCTCCAGGAAACCCTCAGTGACTTCGCAGGCTCTAAGAGGAAGATAACACACACACACACACCATCTTCACAGGGTTTACCTTCCACATTCTCAAATGCATGTCTTGATAGCAGCTCTGAGAAACTGGGGACTGGCTACTGCTTGCCTTTCCTGCCCAATCACATCACGTAATCAATATGACATGTGTAGTATTCTGCCATCCAAATGGCCACAACATCTCTGGATGATAGCTGAGGCCAAGAGAGTTAACACCACTCTGATGTTAAATCAAATGCATACCAAGTGTGTCCAAACCTTCTTCCACTGGGATAGATAAGAACATAAAGAGTTTTAGGCATTCAGTGGTCACCCTCTGCCAGGACATCTCCTTCAAAGTAAAAGCCATAGTAAAAGGCAAAACTATGGCAAAGCATGCACTAAGCATCCTCTAGATCACGGTTCAATCCTCAGCACCAAAATAAATGAAAGGGGGGAGGGGGGGAAGAAGCAAAAGATAACTTGAACCTTTTAGAAAGGAAGCAGCCCTCCTTGGATTCTGGAGGACACATTACACTCCTAGGAGCTCTCTGGCAACATTGAAAGCTACCAGCTTGCAGTGAAGCCTCAAATGAAAAAGGTCTCTCCAGGAGGCACAGATAGCTGGGTAATGGCCTGGCACTGGGCTCTCTCTCCCTCTGTAAACACCAGAGAGCTACTAGGCAAGGCCCCTGGGCTCTAGAGTGAAGCTGGGCCATCTGTAGCAGAGATTTTTGAGAAATAGCTCCTGTCACATGACTAGGCCCTCCTTTTGCTTGCCCATCAAGTGACAGGACACCCAGAACTGACTGCTATGAACTGGGTCCTTCAGACCAGCCAAGGCAGAAATGTTGCCCCAGCTTGTTTGCTGATGAGCCAGGTAGAAGGCCTAAAATGGACAGTGGCTGCCTGACATCTTGAAAGACCAGAGAATCTCCCCAGGTTACAGAGCTGCAGATATGCACCTGCTCAGAGAGAGGGGCACACAGGAGACTATTTCACACTCCAGGACCAGGACTTTTAAACTAGGACTATCACTTCCAGAATCCAGGATAGTAAGGGCTCAGGAAAGAAAAAGGTCTGGCTGGTTTGGGGCTAGAAGATCTGGTAGAGGCACAAGGGATGTGGTGGTGGTGGTGGTGGTGGTACACTTAAGAGTGCAGAGAACATGATGGCTGTGGTTTCACACTAGAAAGCATTGTCACAAAGGAAAACCAAAAACGGAGTAGACTAGCCATCACAGGGAAATGCAGTGAGCATAGGAATAGCATTGCTGAAGGGAGGGGGTGGGGGGGAGGCGCAACGGTGCAGAGTCCCAAATACCAAAGGCCACCCCTCTGCTGCCACCATCTGACTTCCATATACCCAAGTGGCATGCATGCCCTCACACATAAACAAAATGACCTTTTAAGAATCATTTCTACAGCGAGCATTCACCTGTGCATGCCTGGTGTCCATGGAGGTCAGAAGAGGGCGTAGGATCCCATGGTACTGGTTGTGAACCACCCTGTGGGTGCTGGAAACTGAACCTGGGTCCTCTGCCAGGGCAACAAGTGCTCTTAACTGCTAAGCCACCTCCCCAGTATTAATTAATTTTAAATTGAAAAAAAAAAAAAACAAAACTGAAAGTCTAGCAGCTGTTAGCAGGGAGGCCACTGGGACTGCAGAAGGGAAGGGGGTACGTATTTGGGGCTGGCAAAGGCCTTGACCTGAGTGAAATTACAAGGTGCCCATGTCTTGGTACTTCACTTAGTTCATCTGATTGCTTGCTTGCTTGCTTACCCAGAAATTTTGGTGTCGGAAGCATGGGATAAGAACAGATGCAGATACTAAGGCAGGCAGGGTGGTGTGCTGGGCAAATAGGATCCAGCTTGCCCAGAGCTGCTACAGAGGTCTGAGCGAGCCCCATGCAGGATACAGCTGACTCAAGTGTCCTTAAAATCTTGAGCTCCTGATGTGGCCACTCTTACATCATTCCTTATTCCAACGATGATTGAAAACACAACAGAAAGGGGCACCTACAGCAGAAAAGCCCTAATTTAGGAAACATGTCCACACTCACCTTTTCAGCAACTCTGTGCTCAGGGCTGACCCAGGCTTCCGCACTGAAATGCACAGCTGACATCTGGCTGCTGTACATCTGCCTTGCAGAACCACAGCCGTGGCCAGCTGTCCTAAGTTAGGCCTGTCCCACATTCATCCCACAGACAGTGTGAGAGCTGGCTCAGGTTATTAGCGCCTAGGAGCTGAAGGAAGATAAAGGAACTGTGATGGTTTAGTTTTAACTGTGAACCTGACACAACCTAGCATCACCTGGGAAGATAGCCTGTGAGGGGGTTAGTTGACCTGTGAAGGGTTTTCTTACTTGAGGTGAGGTTAAAAACTTACCCAGAATATGGGTGGCACCATACTGAATGAAGTGAGCTCATTACAGGCATGCACTCATTCATTCATTCTCGTTACTGTGGGTGTGATATGGCTAGTTGCTTCAAGCTCCTGTGGCCCTAATTTCCCCATAGTAACTACAACCTGAACTAAATAAACCTCCCCCTAAGTTACTTCAGTTATTTTTATCACAGCAATGAAGACTAAAACCGTATTTCCTGGTTACCCAAAAGATACTGCATTCTCCTGAGTCCTGTGATCTCCTCATGGACTCAGTTACAAGTGCCTCTGTGCCCTGAAACACTGTAGAGTTAGGGTATAAACTGTAGGTATCCACAGTAGACACACACTCACCTTCGTGCCGCCCAGCTCTGCAGCAGCATTCTGGCCATGAGTTTGCATTTCTCAGTTCAGTGAGAAACAAGGAGGGCCAAGAGCAGCAGTAGGACCATTCATGGGGTGGAAACGTGTGCTGAGAATGTCGGCCCTTGTACTGTGACTGGTTTGCAGCATATGGAAATTCCACATTAGTCCACAGATCCTGAGCATACATTTGATGGGTGGTGCCCTTCTGTATCTAACCTTTTGGATGTGGGACCCACAAACCTTCAGCCCAGCCCAGCTCAGGCTGGCCTCAATTGCCCCAAGCTTCCCACCTACTGGTAATCTGATACCTCTTTGCTCCTACTGTTCTACAGCACGCAAGGCCCACTGCCCTGATAATCTACTACCCAGAGCAGATCTCACAATGGATCCAACTCCTCCCTGGAGTCACACCCCCACCTCTGGGTTTCAGTCATCTCTGTATGAGGAAAGGACAGGACGCAACACATGGTAAAAGCAACAGCAGACCCTGGCACACATATGACATTCCCTTATTACATTTACTTGTGTATGTGCATGCACACACACACACACAGACACAGGCCACAGGCACATGTGGAGAGCAGAGGATAATAGAGGCAGGAGTCAGTTCTCTCCTTCTGCCATGTGGGCTCCAGAACTAAACTCAGGTAACAAGCAGCGAGCTCAGTCATGTCACTGGCCCATGCCTGACATATTTATGGCATCATGACCAATGACATCACTTATTCCAAAAACTTACTGGGTTCCTACCATATGCCAGCCATAATTCTGGGAACAAAGTAATCCAAGTGTCACCTTCATAAAACTGACACTCAGAATGAACAAGTAATTAATGCATGTAAGTACAGGAAGGAGAAATGAAGTGGCTGATGGGGCAGATTTCTCTAAAATCATAAAGTATGGAGCACTGCTCACTCAAACAAGGGAGCAGCTGTCGGGGGGAAACCACAAGCTGGAGTTGAGACTGCTCTAATAACCACAAACTACTTATGGGCTATGTGGCCTTGGGCAGGGAACTTTCCCAGGACTTGGTTTCCTCTCAAACCTAGGAAAATCTACATTTGCTTTGCAGAGAGCCCTGGTTTTAGGTGTGCCAGGCTTAGGCTCACAACATACAAATATACAGCTCAGCCTCAGGCTACCCTTCTTAGAGGGCCAAAAATTCTCCTTCTGTTACCCCAGAGACACAGACCAACCTCTCCTCTTTCTCTCCTCTACCAGCAAAGGAGCTGAGGTCTCAGTCTGCAGCCCACTCACTCCCCCTGCCGGCAGGACACCACAGTGTGGCTTCGTGAAGCCTCCTTTTCCTTATCTCTTGCAAAAACATCCTGTGCACTCCCAAGCTGCTGTGCACTCCCAAGCTGCCGGACAGCAGAGGGAGATGTGCTGGGATCCTTTCTGCCTTGTAGGTGCTCAGAGTCCAGGGATGGCTCAATATAGGGTTGGCAGCACCAACCAAGAAACTTATCTGCATGGTCTGCCGAATTCTAAGAAACTGTAGGGCCACAAGGACAATGACAAGTGCCTGGGAGGTTGCAGAAGACATCATGGCAGGTGCCTCCCAAAAGTAAACACTGCACAATTTGCAGACAAAGGGAAAGCAAAAGCAAATAACACAAAAGAGGACAACGCTAGGTTTAAGGGCTTCTTTCTATGTGCTTAAGCCACTTCTGGAACATTCTGCCAAAGGAGCCTGATTGAAAAATAAAAATTTAGCCAGGTGTGGTGGCACATACCTTTAATCCCAGCACTTGAAGTCTCAAAAAACAAAAAAAAAGAAAAATTTAGCTGGTTACTAGGGTCCTAAGGCTCTTTCACTGTTGTGCCTGACAAGAGCAAACCCTTCTCTAGAGAAAGAGCTTTTACATCTCACACACGCACGCACGCGCATGGTTACACATGTGCACACTGAATGTATTTACAGAGGGCAGACAGGACCACCTGTGTTCTATGATCCTACTCAGTCCCCCACCCTTCTCAAGTAATGGCCCAGTATCATCAATCAAGTGACAATCTTTGTAAGCCTGGCCAGGTTTCCTCCCTCTGCAGTGGGAGACCAGCCTTTCTACACTCCTCTTCATCGGCTGACTGAATTAGCTATGGAAGCCTTGGGCACCAGATAGGGAAGGTCCATGGACAGAAGCCCTCAGGGGCATCCTAGGCAGCCCAGACCCCAGCCAGCTGGGGAGAGAGACACCCATGCAAGCCAGTGACCAGTGAGACTTGTTTCAGGTGTTTTATTAAGTGGGCCATATTGTAGCTGGTTTCTAAGTTGCAAAACAACATAAATTTAACAGTAATAACATAGCCGGTTAGATTGTGACAAGCTTTTCCTTTTCTTCAAGAGAAAAAAAAGAAAAGAGAAACAAATACTTAAGACACACAATGGCAGGTTAAATAAATACGATAGATGAGGAAAAGACGAGCCTGTGGAAACACGCTCATGTTTACTTCTGTGCAACTTTGTGCCGGCAGGAAACATGATTTTCTGCATGACAGTAGCATAATGACTTTGTCCTGGCATGTCTCCTTCCCAAATAATACTGACAAAAAAGGGGAAGGGGGGAAACTGATGTGGGGCTGACTCCGCAGCGCTTGATCAGAGGCACTGCTAAAAATCCCTTTGATTTTAGCATGGGATTTCCCACTTGCACACCTGTGCATGGCCCGTGAAAGCCAGATAGCCAGGATAATGTCAATATAGAAAACATTAGCTTAAAAACGATGTAGAAGGGCCTCATCGACGTGATGGGGCGGCATGTGGAGCAGCCCCACACATGTGTGCAGGCTCAGTCTGGGAGGCCACAGGCTCCCAGCGTGTGGCTGTGCAAGGGAGGCACCAGCTTCAAAACAAGCAGTGCCAACCTTGCCCCTCTTCTGTCTCTTTCACATGAAAGTGTGTAAAAAGCAGGTCAGCAAATAAACTCTAAAATAGATTATTTTTTCCAAAAATCCTCTAGTTTTCTTTTTACAGTAAGTATACACATCCTCTCTGTCCCTCACAACTTGCTTAGGTCCCTTTGGGATGACGAGGCAGAGCTTCAGGGAGTCTTTCTGGGTCTTGCTGCTGGCTGGTGCCAAGAGGTCAGATGTCAATGCCCTTAACGAGAGAAGTGTCCAGTGTGATGTTGAATTCTTGCAGGGTCTGCAGCACTCGGATCAAGGAATTGACGAGCGTGTGGTCCTTGATCAGCGCCACATCCTCATACATGTGTGCAGTGATGGGGCAGTCGGCCAGCAAGGCTATCCAGTGGTGCAGGAGGTGATCTCTGGTAAGGTGGAAGTGATCCAGGTAGGTCAAAGCAAGGGAAAAGAAAGAGAAACAGGCTAAGGCCAAGGGGGATAGGGATCCTTGAACTAAGTGTGAAGATGAAGAAGCTGTACCCCTCCCCCATAGCCCCACTTTCCTCCCTAAAGGAGCTTGCTTCCCACCACCCAGCCCTGGGAATAACCCAGCACAATTATCCCTGTCACCTGCCTCTCTTTCTCCACCTCCTTCATCTCCCTAGACAACCCAGCAAACACCAGTTACTAGGCTGAAGTGAATGCTCCTCCCCCCATCAAACAGAGGTTCAGAAGGTCTCCACAGCTAACACCACACACTAACAGCACCAGAAGTGCTAAGACACATGACACTTCCCATGTGCCAATACTGTTGCAAGAGGCTTAGTTTTCACGACAGCACCACCTGCATGCAATGCCACCAAAGGGCATAAGATGTTGGATCCTCTGGAACTTTTGTTAGTAGCCATGTGGGTGCTGGGAACCCAACTTGGGTCCTCTGCAAGAGCAAAAGGTCCTCTTAACCACTGAGCCATCTCTCTCCAGCATCTTATTATTTTACTTTTGTGTTACTGAGATGGAGGTCTTACTATGTTGCTCATGATGGCCTTGTATTTCTAGGCTCAAGCAATCCTCCTTACTTAGCTCCCCAGTAGCTGAAGGTACAGCCACATAGTACTCAGCTTAGAGTCTGTATTTAACCACCACAACCTCTCCTGCACACGGCCTGAATACCCTGCCTCTAGTGTGTCTGGCCTTCACACTCTCAGTGCTGTCTACTCCAATGCATACTACCCATGATATCAGATCCACATTATTTCAGCCTTCTCATTAAACAATGCAGCCCTAATACAGAAGGAGTTTTCTCCTTCCCAGGTCTTGAAGGCCCCTAGCTCCCTGATAAACTGCTCCCTATCACCGACCTTCCGTCATTTCCATTAAAGCCTCACTCCAACACCTCCTCCTCCCTGAAGCTTTCTCTCGGGTTTCAGCACATCCTATGAGGGGTAGTTAGATGATGTTTGATACCTTCTACTTTTAAACATGACCAGTAAACTTCCAGATTCAGCTTTCTTCCTACCGCTTTCCATAAGGCCCCCAAAATGCAAATGTTTACTGAAAAAATAACTATACATATTTACTTTCAATTTCCCCAATGGGATGGCTTTGAACCTTCCCATCAAAATGTGGCCTCCATCTTCCTTAATTGTACACATTCGACTTGACAGATCCCCAAACACACAAGATACATAAGAAAATTAATGGCCTAAAGGAATCCTCCAAGGCAGGGCCATAGCCAATGCCTACCCTGCATGACAGTGCCTACCCTATTGCAGCATCTGAATATTGGCTGCTGTACACTCTGGGCCCTGTAGTACCTGGCTCCCAGGCACACCAGCATCTGAAACTTGCCATCCTTGCCAATGTTCCGGGGCGTGTTGTTGACTGCAGTGACAAAGCGACAGAAGTTGCGGGCCCGTGTATGCCAGTTTTCCTCTGGGACTACGTCATTCTGCTCTAACGTCTCATAATAGGTTTGTGCTTTCTCTGTGAAGAGAAGAAAAGCTGTGACAATGGCTCCTCAAAACCAGTCCTGCAGGACTCTCTAAGCCCACACAGCAACTTCATTCAGGAGACCAAAGCAAATATTCTGATGTCAGTAAGCATATTTAAAACTAATGCCTAGTTTTAGATTTTATTTATGTAGCCCTTGGCATGAACATGGTCTTTTCCTCTGGTCTGAAGAGACAAGAAAGCTCTGAGGACTATCTCTTGCATAGAATTCTCCAGTGGGGACCACACAGGGCTTGGGATTCAATACTCTCAACTGTCGTTTTGGTTCTATAGGGATAGAAGGGAGGACCTGGGGCTAAGCCTATTCTAGATAAGAGATGCTTAGAATCTCTTTTACCAAGTACTCAGGAGGTAAGGGGTCAAACAAATGAGCATGGGGTTGGTGCGCTTTCCCATCATTCCCTATAAGAAAACCAGGACAAACAAATAGCAGAGCTAACTGAGGGCTGCCTGGCTTCTACCAGGAACCCATATGCTACGGGTGTAGAGACCTCCACGTCAACGGGAACCCATATGCTACGGGTGTAGAGACCTCCACGTCAACACACTTTTGCTACTCTTCAACCCTAGGCCAGCTCACCCAGGAAATCCCAAATGAAGACATTTTTGAAGAGCCGGGGTGATTTAAATCCATGCTGGAAAGCTTGTTCCAGTGCTGAGACGAGACCACACTCTCCACAAAGCAACAGTGTCAGGCTGCCACGCTAGGAAAGAGAACAGGGTAAGTGACGGGCCGATCTCAGCTGAGCTGCCCTACCACTACTACATCCTTACACCTACAGCCAGGCCAGGAGGAAGCAAACCACTAAAAAGCTCTTGTCTGTTGTCCAGCACCAACCACAATGGCTGGCATATTCTTTCAGTGAAGTACCGCTGAAGGGCATGTGACAGAGTTGGGGTCACATACAGGAGACTGCCCAACAGGGCACACAAAGCCAGTGTAGTCATCATTTGGATAGACACAATTAAATCCAGAAAAAGACAGGAAGAGGTTATGTTTACTGAGGGACCCTAGAGACTCCACTTAGTCATCAATATGGAGGGCAAATAAAATAACTGAGGCAAAGGCTCCTGAGGAAGGAGTCCATCCCATCCCAAAATAGGCAAGACACATGCTGTACTAGACTCTGACTGGGCATGGTAATATAATCCCAGCACTTGGGAGGTGGAGGCAGGAGACTGCTACAACTTTTGAGAGCAGGATGGGCTATATAAGGGGTTCCAGACTAGCTTGAGATATTCTAGAAGACCTTGTTGATGACTCTGGACTAGCCAGAGCACATGGACGTTGAAGAATATAACAAGGTAACTGCAATGTCAGGAGGACTCTTCTGGGCTAGAGAGCAGGAAGGCTCACTCACCTCTTTCTCAGGTTTATGGAAGTGCTTCACAATACCATTGACTGCCTCCCCGATGGACTCCTGGATCTGCCCAGTGTTCAGCTCTGAGAAAATCAAGTAGACAGCCATAAGTAATCTAGAGGTTACCAAGCAGGAGACTGGGGACACAGAGAATAGGCCCATGGCAAAAGCAGGAGAGTAGGAACTCAGGAAGCAGAAACTCTTGCCCACCTACTTCTGCAGAGAGAGCTCTTCCCAAAAATCTTAGGGAGCAAAGTCAAGCTAATAGAGCTCTGTCTCTATGAGATGCTGGCTCAGTTTACTTTCCACTTTACTCTGGAGCTCTTGGTTTCTGTAAGAGAGCTGTGACTTGGCTGTGAACAGTCATCATGAAGGAGGAGGCTAGAAATGACCTCTCTCCTGATAGACAAGAACATGGAAAAACAAGACAAATCATCAGAGTCTCCTTCCAGGTCTCCAAAGCAAGGGCCACATACACCTGATGATCAAGAGAGGAGATGGCTTTGCCAGCATTGGTGGATTGATGGCTCTGCCACACTCTCTACTCCAGCAGGGGCAGCTGCAGAGTGAGGTCAAGGCCCTCAGAGACCTGCCCACTTCCAGACTTTCCTCCTACTCACTGGGCTTATTGTTGGGCGAGATGGTCACAAGTCTCCGGATGACACTGGGGGACTGCTGCAGGGGCGGAGTCCGACAAGGCCTCTCATCCACCTCGGGTAGGGAAGTGAGCAGTTCCCCAACAAGCACACGCTCCAGGCTTCCGTCATCCATACCTTTCCCCAGCCATCGGCCACATGGAAACCTAGAGGTAAAGCAATGGCCTATGAGAGCTACTCATTCCTACAGCATCCTCCCCAGCTACTCAGCAGTGCCAGCAACAAAGCCAATCCATAGGAACAGGTTACAAAACTAGACTAGAGGCTCCTGGACTCTCTTTGTCCCACAGTAAATTATCACTGGAATTACCTGAGTAGCTTGGGTGGCTTGGGACACATGTCCATCAATGCCATACATGTTTACCTAGTTGGAAACCACCTGTATCTTTCAAACACACAAGGCAGAGCCAAAGGGAACTCACCAGGACTATCAAACCTTAAGAGGCTCCTTGAGAAGCTCATACTCAATTATGAAAGATAGACCTGGGGTACACACTCAAGGTTACTCACTTGTAGGTATGTCCTGTGATCTCATTCCTGACCATCACAAATTCCACAAGCCATTTAGCATACAGCCCAGAATTATCATGGCCAATCTGGACAGTGGTGAGCTTCCCTAGGTTCTGGCACTGAGGGAATAAAGAAAAGAAGCCAGGTCAGAAAAGCAGAAGTGGCAATCCTTAGAGGCACAAATATGACTGGCTGCCTGCCACCTGGCTCAGAATCTGTAGGAGCAGAGCTCACAGCTCCACCTACTGCAAGTTTTGGCAGACCAGCATTGTCTCCTAGGCAGCTCATGGCTGAGAAAGAAGATGCTAGCTTTAGAGGACGACCAGGGTCTGGGGCCAAAACACTCCAGATTGGTCCTGCGGCTTAACAAATACCTGCGTGTAACATTTGAAAGAACTCCAGAGAATTCCCCAACAATCCACCCCATTCCCATGTACACCCTCGTATATAAGTTCTGACATATAAACTCCTTCCAGCCAGTGACTATGTACAAGGTGCAGATTCTTCCCTCCAGGTCAACCCTGGTCCTGGCCTAACATTGTCTCAGAACAGGTCCACTGTGCTGATACACAAGGCTCAGAAACAAGGCCTCTATAACGTCCTACAGAAAATTCCCACAGCAGTTGTTATAAACTTGGATCCCCAAAGAGCCTTGGGTTGGGACCCCAGATATCACATACCTCAAAAGTCATCTCTAGCACATTCCTAGGGATCTGCAGGATCTGTGTTTCACCCAATTCTCCTGATATACAGATCCATGGATTGGCGGTGAACATGGAGCCCCCCAGCTTCTTGCTTGGTACAATCAAAATGTGGTACGGAATCACTGTTTAGAGAAGCCACAGAGGTCAAGGTGGAGATTGGGAATCTCCCACACCTGATGGGAGGGACCCTGGCCTGCTACAGGAACAACACTGGCTTGGTTGAGGCTCCTGCTGTGCTGTTGTCAGCAGATCCCCTGGCTGCTTCACTATCAGCCTTGCTCTTACTCTTCCCAGGGTTACCACCCAATAAAAAGACCAAGCCTATCCGCAGGCTCAGCTTTAAATGTAACCAACTCCTAACTGAATTCCATCTCAGAGTGCTTTGCAGTCTCTCAACTCTTGAACCCAATAACACAAAGATAATATTGATCTTAGCAGTCTACACAGCTGCCACCTCTCTCAGGGCACAGGGAGGAAAACAGTTTGCCCTGGGTTTTTTAATTCCAGTTCAATACCACTCCTACCAAGCCCACAGCCCTAATATCTGAGAAGGAAGATGGGACAAAGATGAGAGAAGAGTGTGGGCTGCTGCTGCATTGGTAGCTGCTAAGCAGTGGGTGGCTGACCAGAGAACTAGCTATGGAGCAAACTCAAAGGCTACCAAGTAAAGAAAGAATCTTGGCATCACAGAAAGATGAAGCTCAAAGACCTTAGAGTATTGAACCCTCCTCTAAAACTACGGAGAGTGAGGCCCACAGTTCTGCACATGGGGATTTAATGAGTTAGGGGCGGGGCTGGCCTGGCCTAAAAGTCTACTGTCACAATGCATTCTTTCTGCTGCTTCAGGAAGACATCTTTCTCTCTGGTGCTACTCTAAATCTGTAATGCTGAGACACTTCTCAGGCTGAACAAAAGGAGGATTCTTCAGAAGTATGCAGGATGGATGGTAAATGCAGCTCCAGCACACTTGTATGTCCGTAGGCCCTGTATGAGCAGTTTGTGGAACAACAATGACTGACATCATGACAAACAAAAGGGTGAGGATAGAAAGTTCAGTCACCAAGAAGGAGCTGTTCCTCCTCACTCCTCCACAGAAGCACAAGGCAAACAGACAATACAGGGAGGCCAGGCATGCAGGGTGAACCAGTATGCAAGAGGCAGAGGCAAGGAGTTTGTTTGATGCCAGTCTTCGCTACACAGTGAGACTCTTTCTCAAAAATCAAGGAAAAATAAATAAATAAATAAAAGGAAATAAAGTACAAAAGAGACAGCAAGCCTGGGTAGGTTCATGAAGCCTGGCTAGAACAGGCCATTAGGATGGAGCAGAGCTACTCACGGATGGTTGTAAAGACATTGGTGAAGCAGAAGTAGTCCACTGCGTTGAAGGAGAGCAGGTGATAGAGGAACTGCTCCTTCTCGTCATCACAGCGCAGGAAGGCATAACGCTTATACAGCTTCCTGTCAGGCAGTAGCAAGACATCAACACATCAATCCGCAGTCAACAGGTCCAGGAAGAAGCTAAATGTGTTCAATTCCATAGTAGACAGGTAAGAGACGCATGAGGTGTCAAGCCTCAAGCTGCTTAGGATCTCTTCATAAAGGATGAAAACTAGCCGTTCTTTGTGGCTGATGCTAGAGGCGTAGGCCACAGCAAGTCCAACAAAATCACATGCTGTATGTTGTTATATTGCCACAGGAGACAGGTCATAGAATCTCCTTTTCTGAACCAGACTAAACTGCAAAACCATCGGAGATAATACTCTCTCCAGCTTCTAGTTAGGCTGTCATCTCAGTGCATGGCCACGAGTACAATTGACAAGAGGTCTGCAATAACCATTCATTACCAGGCCCCATCTCAAGCCTTTAAAAGGCCTGAGAGCTGAGTCAGAACCCTGCTTCTCAAAGGTGACACAGGGCAAGACCCTGCTCCTACCCAAGATCCACCTTTAAGAGCAAAGGTCAAAGCACTAAAGGCCAATTCCTTTGCCTACTTCTAGGCCTTCCATGGCTCAACAACAATGATATCTTCCATAAATAAAGGGGATACTGAGAGCACAATGTTCAGGCCCGTGTGTGTCAAAGAGACATACACAGGGAAGATGGAAGACAACATCCTAGCTGCCTTACTGCAATCACCAGCACCCAGGGAAGTTAGAAAGCACCTCACCCACAACCTGTCCTCAAACAGATTCTCCTAAGTGACAAATAAATTGAATATACAACTACATATGGGTTACTAGATAAAAGGCCCTCTCTGGGAATTTACCAGTGAACTTCAATAGTTCTGACATGTTTTCTAGATCAAGAGGGTCTAAAGGACAGTGCAAACCCAGACGGATGTTCTAGATCACAGGAGAAAGGATATGTGGAAACTAGGGTGGCGAGACTTGAGAGCCCAGAAATGATCAGGTAGCAATAGGGCTGGAAAGTTAGGCTAGAACAAATAAATAAAGGGCCTCTATCCTTAGGCCAATTTTAGGAAATTTAGTTAGTGTGATGGGAGGTTGGAGAGAAAATGACTGAATACAGAAAAGGAGGGAAACCGAGAGCCAGGAAGGGCAGAAGAGTGGAGCCAAACCTGATTGTGTTGGGGGTGATGTTAAGATGTTCAGAGAAAACAGCAGCAACATTTTGCAGAACTAAAAAAGAAGTTAACCGCATGATGTAAAGCCGGGTTTATTCTCTCCAGGCTACTCCTAAGGTCTGAATGGAAATAAATACAGGGCTGGAGCTCAGAGGAATGGTCAGAGCTTCAGAGGTGGGAGTCACCTGCTTAGAGGCAACTGAAGTCTTCAGTGAGTGAGGTCACCAAGTGAGACAAAGAATGGCATGTGTGCAGAGGCTGGAAGACTGTTGAGGGCAATATCCTGCAAAGATCAGGGGAGGAAGAGAACAGGAGACAGGATGGTGAGATGGCTCAGTGAGTAAAAGGGACTGTTGCCAAGTCTAAAGACCTGAGTTCCACCCTGAGACCCACATGGTGAAAAGACAGAGTTGTCCTCTGACCTACACACGCACACATGTGCACAATAAATATTTTAATTTTTTTTCTTAAACATTTATTTATTTATGTAAGTACACTGTAGCTGTCTTCAGGTACTTTTTTTCCTTTCGCTCCAGCCCTCTCGCTGTAGCTGTCTTCAGACACTCCAGAAGAGGGTGTCAGATCTCATTACAGATAGTTGTGAGCCATCATGCAGTTGCTGGGATTTGAACTTACAACCTTCGGAAGAGCAGTTGGTGCTCTTAACTGCTGAGCCATCTCTCGAGCCCCCAAAATTTTAATTTTTAAAGAAAAAAAAGCAGAAGAGTATAGGGTAATTGCAGCCATACAACATCACACAGCTTCAAGGTACGGGAGCACCCTGCAGCACCAGTCATCACAGAGAGGCCAAGGTAAGAGGAACACTATACAACACCAGTCACCATGGAGAGGCCAAGGAGATCTGAACTCACAACAAGGGAGCTAATTTGTCCCTCCAGAGTTTAAAGCTCAATAAGTTTTATGAATGACCTCATACACACACCTTCTTCAGTCTCCAAGCTACCAATGGTGGTGAGATCCAGAAGAAAACGCCAGAGGCTAAAGAAAGTCTATCTGTTTGGTTTTGTTTTGTTCTTTCTTCCTTTTTTTTTAAAGATTTATTTAGTTATTTTATGTATATGAGTACACTGTAGCTGTCTTCAGACACACCAGAAGAGGGCATCAGATCCCATTACAGATGGTTGTGAGCCACCATGTGGTTACTGGGAATTGAACTCAGGACCTCTGGAAGAGCAGCCAATGCTCTTAACAGCTGAGCCAACTCTCCAGCAAGAAAAGTCTATCGATACTGATTCTTCCAAGGCTGTTCTGTTGTGCTGTTCCTGCCTGGGCATCCAGGTACACATTTTACAGACACTGGTTGATTCTTTCCAGATACTAAGCAACATGCTCAGCACTGGGAAAGGCACACAATTCAGCTTCTCAATGTAAGCAAACTTTAATAAGGGTAAAACAATTGTATAATGTAACACATTTTCTAAGGCCCAACAAATGCTGTGTCAAACAACGCAAATGCCTGCCTGGAGGACAAATGGCCCTGGCATCCAAGAAAACTCTGGTAAAGAAAACTTCTCACTAGGTCCTAAAGGAACTGGCATGGAGAGAGGATGAGAATAGAGCCGTCCCAGTCAACAGGAGCGACTGAAGACGTCCGAAGAGGAGGAGTAATAAGGCAGGGCTAAAGCCCTCAGTGAACTGGGGGAGGGTGAGGACACGGGACAGAGGGCACTACGGTTGGGCACAGTTTGAGTCAACTCCCTAAAAGGTCATATACCTCAAGTTTGGGCCCCAGTGTGGTCAAAGGTCAGATCTAAAGGAATCTAATTGGGTCAGGGCATCACTCTTGCAGGTATTAATGTTGGGTCTTGTGGAGTAAGTTCTCATGAAAGCAGCAGGTTACCATAAATTGAGAACACTCCATGCACTGTTCCTTTGGCACTGGCCATTACCTTGTCTATGCTGTGAGATAACTAGGGAAGCCCTTGCCACAAGCCAAATACATGTGGTGGCCTGATCCTGGACTTCCAGTATCTCATGTACTGTAAAATAAGTAAATCTTTTCTTCTTTATAAAACATCCAATACAGGGTGGTCTATTGTAGCAATGACACATGAACTAATACGGAAGGGTGTACTTGATGTAGTCTTTCCTCACTTCCTGTACTCCAAAATGCAATCTGTTGAAGCAAACCTCATTTTCTACTCACTGGAGTAGTCACTGGGGTCAAGAACTGGATACTGAGTGAATTTTAAGCTAATGTCCTCTAACAGGACTACGTTTTTTAAAAACACACAATTAGGGCTAAAGACTTACTGGGTAAATGGTACAACATTTGTCCAGCGTGCGTGAGGTTCTTAATCTCAAAAGAAAGAAGAAAGAAACAAACAAACAAATAAACAAGAGCCAGATATTCTGAAAAGACAGAGTTGAGTCATCTGAGAGGCAGAGAGGGAAGGACCACTCATTCTTGATTTGGAACCATGGGAAGAGGTGGGCAAACAGGAGACTACAGGTTCCATAGCTCTGGGAAGTGTAAGCCTCTGGACACCCTTTCTGGTCTAATGGAAGTATGGAGGGAGAGGTTCTAGGCGTGTTATCTGAAAGCTCTAGGGAGACTCAGTCAAGGAAGAAGGAAAGGGAACTAACTGGCTGTTCTGGTTGGCCTCGGGCTCAGAAAAGGTAAGGGGTAACTCTGACGTTCCCTTAAGTCTCCAACCCTTTTCTTCTCAGGACAAAAAATAAACAGAAAAAAAAAATGCCTCATGGCCAAAGGTTCCAGAAAGGAGAAGAGCACCTGCTAGTTCTGAATATGCAGAATGAAGGAAGGGGAAGCAGAAAGCAGAAGTCTGAGTCTGCACATAGAGGGAGGTGCACACACTGTGAGTCTGCACATAGAG
>JADRCH010000134.1:1159002-1204558 GCA_019843965.1 Rhynchomys soricoides
AGGTGCACACACTGTGAGTCTGCACATAGAGAGAGGTGCACACACTGTGAGTCTGCACATAGAGGGAGGTGCAGACACTGTCTGCAGCCAAGTCTGACTGGATGCTGCTGCTGTAACATGATGAACTCACCCTTCCCACCCCCAATTTCTAGTCTACCTGCCAATCCTGGAGCCTGGCCTTACTTGGTGAGCTCATGGTCTGAAAGAAGCTGCTTCAGGTGTCTGGAGAGTAACTTCTTCTCCATGGACAGTCGCACCCACGCTCTGGCCTTTCCCACATCAGTCTTGATTTCCCCAATATTCTGAATGTGCCTAAGGGAAGAAGTGTAGGGTGGGGCGGGAGATGAGCAGAGTCCAGGTAGAACAGTCCCATCCCACCTAAGAGTCTTTCTCACTCTTCTCTGTGGCTTTGCCAGACACACTTCTCACAATTTGGGAGAAAGAACAGATAATATAGGTTTCAACAAGCCAGGCTAATCCCAAACCCGGGTACTGTGAGATACCTATGCTCTTTCTCCTGGTATAGTCTGCAAAATGCCAGGAAAACTACCTTTTTATAAATATACAAAGACCAATAGTGAAGACTCTTAGTTAACTGAATTTGTTGAAATGTTTTAATAGCCACGGAGATCCTGTGGGCTAAACATCACACCTAAGCAACAGCTGAGACAAGATTTAGTGGTTAATTTATGAATGAGCAGACAGACCTCATATCCTGAATTAGGGAGATCCTCAGGGGAGACATGACGGCACTGGCATCAGACTTTCTCCGTTCTGAATCAAAAAATATTCCTGGAACAACAAGGATGGCCATCTCTAAAGAGACCTGAGTATCCAAATAGCTAATGACTCTCTACAACGTCAAATCACAAATTCCTACAGTAAACAATTGACTCCATCATTAATATCTTAAGCAGCCATTTCACAAATATTGTTAGGTTTCTAACAGAAATCAGATTTTATATTTTTGTATATTATTTACTTCATGAATAATCTGTAAGATGAGCCAATGAAGGCATCACAGTCTACATTTAACAGAGGGAGACATGGCAGAGTTGACTCCTGGCTCCCAGTTCATCATGAGCATATATGTCATGACCAGGGGAACAATACTTCCACATGAAGCTACTGCTCACTCTCAAGTCTGTCTTCAAGAGAGCCAAGAGAATGTTCCAGAATGAACCTGCTCCAGAATGTTTAGGTACTCTGAGGGAGGGACAACACCTCTGATCTGTACCAGGTGCCATGTTTAAAGCTTAGTATTTTCATCACCAAGCTGATAAGAATAGTTTGCTGTAGTTTGTCCCTTGGCAGTAACTGCCACAACCTTCCTGAGAAATTCTGGGATTCACACACCCACAAAGTACACCAAAATGGCCTCATAGGCTCATTCAGGAATGCCTGTCCCTGGTCTTCAGCCAATTTTCTATTCAGAGTCATGCTACTTGAGGGACAACTAGTTCAAGGGCACGAAGTTCATAATCCAACTAAAACATAAAGGACAAAAATTTTCAAAATTCCATTCATACTTACCTTTACCACTGGAATAGTGCACGCCTTTAATCCCAGCTCTCAGGAGGCAGAGGCAGGTGGATCTCTGTGAGTTTGAGGATAGCCTGGTCTACAAAGTTAGTTCCAAGACAGCCAGAACTACACAGAGGAACCCTGTCTCAAAAAACCAAAACCAAAACCAAAAGAAAAGAAAGAAAAAAAATAACCAATTGAGTGTGCTGGCGATGCCTTTAGTCCCAGCATTGGGGAAGCAGAGGAATCTGGATCTCAGTGAGTTCAAAGCCAGCTGGTCTATGGAGCTAGTTCCAAAACAGCCAGGGTTACACAGTGAGACACTGTCTTAGCGAAAGAAAGAAAGAAAGAAAGAAAGAAAGAAAGAAAGAAAGAAAGAAAGGGAGGAAGAGACAGACAGAGAGACAGACAGGCCAGCCAAGGAAGAGGCTTGAAAGGAAGAAAGGATGGTGTAAAGACAGTCGTAGTCAAGAAGTAAAAGGAGACAGTGCTGGAAGCATGTATGGGAAGGGAAACCTGAGGAAGGCATGGGGGACCCTGGATGAGAAGGTGGGAGGCATTTTCATTTCTCCTGTTCTTTTTCATTAACTTACTGTGTGATCTTACAGCAATCTCATTCCTTTTGAGACTTCATTTTTTTTTTCTCATAAAGAGAACGGAATAGATTGTCCCTGGAGTTCCTATATATAAACTCCAGGTTGTATTTTTGTTTTTGCTTTGTTTTGTTTTGTGGAGGGATCTAGGTAGAAGGCTAAGCAGTTAATAAGAGCACCGGCTGCTCTTCTAGAGGACCAGAGGTTTAATTCCCAGCACACACATGGTGAATCACAACCAACTCCAGATTCAGGGACCTATGCCCTGTTCTGGCTTCTATGCCCATGTCAGAGAAATTTTTTAAAAAGGCTTCTTGCAAATACCAGGACCATAGTAAAACCCAGTTTCACTTTTCTGTTTTTAATTTACAGTCCATTTTTGAAGCCAAATTAGGGTCTTACTTTTACTAATCAAGAGTCCAGAAACAGATAACAAGAACATCACTGTAGTGCGGGTGATGCTGTTCAGCAAGCTGGTGTGTGGGTGTGGGTGTGGACTCATGGAGACCAGAAGTCTGATCCTCTGGATCTTGAGTTACACCTGGTTGTGATCTACAACATGGAGCTAGAACCAGAACTCTGGTCCTCTAGAAGAACAATGAGCACTTTTTTTAATAAAAAGATTTTCTTTTTCTTTCATATCTACTGAGTGCCTTGCCTGCATGTATGTGCACTGCACTTGTGCCTGGCAAAGAAGGTGTAGGGTTCCCTGGAACTGGAGTGATAAATGCTGTGAGCCACCATGTGGGTGCTGGGAACCCAACTCAGGTCCGCTGGAAGAGTAGCAAATGCTCTTAACCACTGAGCCATCTCTCTCCAACCCCAAAACAAACACTCTTAACTAGTGAACTGAGATCTCTCCAGCCCAGTGGCTTTATTTATTTTTTTTTTAAACAGAAAACATTTAAGTAAAAGCTTCAGTGGCCTGTACAGAAGAATCTTAATGATCACTGTAGGGAAGGGCAGGAAAGTGAGCTGAGACAGTCTACATAAGAGCACAAACCACCTTACCTGAGGTACTGAGGCTTCCTGATGTGAGTTTTCTCTGCCGGTTATCCTGATAATGTAACAGATGAGACCACAAAGCTGATTTCCCCTGGAAGCAATTGGTGGGAGAAACAACTATTATGATGTTCAACATGCAAAGGACAATTTTTTGCTAAAAATGCTGTTTCAATCCCCCCCAATACACACAATGTACAAACATACATACATCCTCCACTAAGACCCAGGAGGGACAAAAGAAAGATAACAAAAGCTGAAGTGATTCCCATCTAGCATACAAAGGAGAGAATGTTCAAATGGGTGTGGTAAGAAGCCATGAATAAGAAAGTGAAAGGCAACCTCTACATGTTCTGCTGAAGGTCAGCTCTAGACACACACACACACACACACACACACACACACACACCCTAGCCTGTCAAGAGTCTGTGTAACAGTGTCTAAATCCCCTGTTATATTTAAAGGCATCTTTATCTTGCCTTTAGTTGCAGGCTGGGATAAATAAGCCAAGCTGGCCTCAAACTCACAGAGATCCTCCAGCCTCTGCTTCTGCCCCTGCCTCCTAAGTGCTGAGGTTAAATTATGTGCCACCATGCCAAGTTCCAATCTTGTTTTGGTTTGGTTTGGTTTGGTTTTTGGTTTTTCGAGATAGGGTTTCTCTGTGTAGCCCTGGCTGTCCTAAAACTCACTCTGTAGACCAGGCTGGCCTCAAACTCAGAAATCCACCTGCCTCTGCCTCCTAAGTGCTGGGATTAAAGGCGTGCGCCACCACTGCCCGGCTTCCAATCTTGTTTTTTAAGACAGGATCTCTCACTGTCCTGTAGCTCATCAAGTACCTGCTGTCCAGTGAGCCCAGGGATCTACTGTCTCCTTCTCCCTCACAGTGGGAATACAAACACTCACCATCATTAGCTTTCTTTATGTGAGCTCTGGAGTCAGGACTCAGGTCCTCATGCTTGTACAGCAAGCATTTTACCAAGTGAGCCATCTCCCCAGCCCCTAGAACTATTACAGATGAGAAATAGTTCATATTTGTGATTATGTTCCTACATGGTTGATAAAAATTCAGTACGCATTATGTTAGCAACATAATTTATAATAATCTTACAAAGTCAGTATTATATTTGATGAAAATAATGATAGATGCTATCATATCTCAGTGCTTGCTAATAATAAAGCACTATGTTAAATCTCTAAACTATAGTATCTTAGTGCTGGGGATATGGCTCAGATGGTAGAGTGCTTGCCTAGCAGGTGCCAAGGGTAGCAGTCCATGCTGATAATTTCAACACTCTAGAGGTGGGGGCAGAAGGATCAGAGAGTTAAGGACAGCAACAGCTACTCAGAGAGACCCTATCTTGAAGGATGGTTATAAAGGAAACCAGTTTGTGGGTGGCCAACTGAGCTGCCATTAAGGGGCAGACTGCCCCCTTAACTCAGACTCCCAGATGTTATTTGAACTTGTACCTTGGAAAAAGGGAAAACTAGCTATGTGTCAGTTACAACTTTGGATTTCCAGATGCCAGAGTTCTAGTGTACTGACTTATAATCTATCTCATCCTCGTAGTAGCGTATAGCCTACCTTCTTGCAGAGTGGAACTTGATCTTCAGTGATAAATCAACATAGTAATGGGCTATACAGTGAGTTCAAGGACATTCTAGTCAAGACAGCTTAGTGGGGAAAGGAGCTTGCTACTGGAGTTCAATCCTTGTGTTCCAAACAGCAGAGACAGAGAAAGGAGTACTGCAAGTTGTTTGCTGACCTTCTTCCCCAACCTTTCTCTCACACACACACAAAATAAATTAATAAAAAAAATTTCAAGTAGGGCTAGGTGTAGTGGTGCACATCTTTAATCCCAGCACTCTTAGGCAGAGGCAGTTGGATCTCTGAGATTGAAGCCACCCTGCTCTACAGAGCTCAGAGTTCTAGGATAGCCAGGGCTGTCTTGAGAAAACCCTGTCTCAAACAAACAAACAAGAACAAAAAAAGAAAAAACAACAATAACAGAAACAGAAAATTAGATCCAATAGTAGAAGGTGGAGGCAGGAGGACCAGGAGTTCAAGATCACCCTGAATATACATGGCGTACAAAGCAGCCTGGGCTACCTGAGACCATGCTTCAGAGCAAGCGCATGGGAATAGAAGATGGCAGCTCCAAGTGCCACTGACAGGCACAGCACCAGAGCAAGGAGGTTCTCCAAGTTTATGTGGCAAGGGCCAAACACTCAGCTTCTCTCATATGACCAGCCATCGGTGAGAGCCTCATTTCTACTAGGACTTAATAATGATGGCTGGTACCTCCTCCACTCAGCCTCTCTCTGATCTACCTCCAAACACCGGCCAACAATAGAGGACCCATCAAGCTGACCAGCAATTTACTCCCAAGAAAGATGCCATTTTGTTTCTTTGATCTTGTTTTTCAAGACAGGGTTTCTCTGTGTTAATAGCCCTGGCTGTCCTAGAACTCTCTCTGTAGACCAGGCTGGCCTTGAACTCACAGATCCACCTGTTTCTTGCCTCAGTGCTGGGACTAAAGGTGTGAGCCATCACCTCCTGGCAAAAGGTGCTATTTTTAAAGGTTTAAAAAACCATAGATGTATAAATGTTATTTATTTATAAGAAAAAAAAGCTGAACTCACATTTGTTTAGCTGTTGATACCCTTATCAGATATTTACATTATAATTTGTAACAGTAGCAAAATTATAGTTATGAAGTAGTAATGAAAAAAATTTATAGTTGGGGGTCACCACAACATGAGGAACTGTATAAAAGGTCAGAGCATTAGGAAGGCTGAGAGCCACTGGTCCAGGGAGACTAGTAGTGAAACCAGAGGCTGGACTCGTTACCTGTTTCACTTGTAACCCATGACTCCAGATCCTTTCCAGAAGGTCACAGAGGCTGGCAATCAAAGTGTTCTCTTCCACACCGGTGATGTTCACCTCCCCATGTCCCAGCTCCACTGCCTCTCGACCCATCTTCTCCACCAGCATCCTCTTGGTCTAGGAATGGGCAAGTAGGAGAGATCACCACAGTGAGTAGAACCACACACTACTGCAGAGCTGTGGCAGCCTATGCAGCACATGTGCTGGGCTAGGAAGGAAGAGATGAAGAAGCCCACGGACAGTGTGTAGTCATGTGGGTCAGAATATAGAGAACACAAGCTTTCAAAGTCCAGTTAAGGAGGCTAAAACACAGCTATCAGCAAGTGATCCTAGCAAGAGATTTCATTACTCTGGATTCAAACCTTTGCCTTTATGAGATGAAAAGAGCTGAATAAAATCCTTGGCTTATGCCCACCTAGGCTATTCCCCCATTCTCATAGCTTAAATAAATGTAGTGGACAAATCTTCAAGCACATATAACCTAGAAATAAATCTAAATAACTCTCAAGGAGGCAAGAAGTTATTGAGAATAATTTCAGGTAAAAATCTGTAAATGCTTATTATAAATATGTAACAACATAAATGTCAAGATGACTGAGTAACATGAAATCTTTCAAGAAATGTATCCACAATGTTTTTAATGGCAGGAAAGGTAACATTATAGGGGAAAATCACAAGTGACTTGGAATGAACTCTCAGTTTAAAAAACAAATTAAACTAGGGGGCTGGAAAAAAACAGATCAGGGTTAAGACACTGGACTGCTCCTGTAAAGAGGGCTTGAGCTAGTCCCAGAATCTGTATTGGGCAGTTCACAATATCCTGTAACTCAAGCTCCAAGAGACCTGATACCCTCTCTGGCCTGTGAGGGTACTTGTAGGCAGGCAAACACAATCAGAGATACACACACATATTTAAAAAACAAAATCTTGGGGCTGGAGACATGGCTCAGCAGTTAAGAGTGCCAGCTGCTCTTCCAAAGGTCGTGAGTTCAAATCCCAGCAACCACATAATGGCTTACAACCATCCATAATGAGATCTGATGCCCTCTTCTGGGGTGTCTGAAGACAGCTACAGCAAGCAAGCAAGGCCAGAGGGCCGGAGCGAGCGGGACCGGAGTGAGATTTATAATAAATAAATAAATCTTAAAAAAAAAAAAAAAAAAAAGAAACAAACAAAAAACAAAATCTTGGACTGGAAAGTTGGCTCAATAGGTGAGAACACTTGTTGCTCTCTCAGAAGACTCAGGTTTGATTCCCACTACCCACATGGAGGCTCACCAGTTCCTTAGGCACCAGGCATACATGTAGTGCACAGATTACATGCAGACAAAGTGCTCACACATACTAAATAAAATAAACCTTAAAATATTAATAAATAAGAAAAGCTTTCCAAAAAAAAAAAAAAAGAAAAGGCTGGGCAGTGGTGGCACACGCCTTTAATCCCAGCACTTGGGAGGCAGAGGCCGGCAGATTTCTGAGTTCGAGGCCAGCCTGGTCTACAGAGTGAATTCCAGGACAGCCAGGGCTACACAGAGAAACCCTGTCTCGAAAAACCAAAAAAAAAAAAAAAAGAAAGAAAGAAAGAAAAAGAAAAGCTTGAAATTGAACAAATCTGAAATTTAAAATATCAATTCTGAGCAAATAATCTAAGGTGGTTATTTGTTGTTGAAACACGGTCTCTCTCTATATATAAACCAGATTGGCCTCAAACTCAAGAGATTCGCCTGCCTCCACCCCCTTAGTACTGAGATTAAAGGTTGTACACTACCATGTCCTGCTTATTCTAAGTTTTTTTTCTCTATGATTTTAGTAGTGCTCATGCATGTGTCTATCATGTGTGTCTATCCGTGTGTGTCTGTATATATGGGGGTGGGGTGCATGAGTGCCATGATAAATGTGTAGAATCAGATGGCTCTGCAGCGAGGCCCTTTACCTGATGGACAACACTGACTCCACTTTAAGATTAAAACCTATCTTGTTACAAGGTCAAAATAAGTTCATTCCTGTCTTCTGTAAAACTTGGGTTTGACCATTTCTTGACCTACTTTCTGGAATTTGAATGTTCCACACCTCCACTCTGCTGAGATGAGATGTTCTGGCAAATAATTTTGAAAGGTTCTGCCAAGCTTCTATGTAACCAAACACTCTTGAAACCCACCTAGTCTTGAAGTGTGGGGAGCTAATATAAACCCCATCCTTTCCTGTGTTTGATGCTGTTTTCTTGAACTCCACTCTGGGGAGATAGTCCTTTCTGACAGAAAATAAAGTTTGCTTAATTTGAACAAAGAATCCCACCCCACCCCACCCTACTGCCCAAAAAAACAACAGTCTAGACAGAAAATCATCAAAGAGAACGCTAAAAAATTGTGATAAGGATGCTGAGGTGCAGCTCTCCACAAATGAAGGCTTCTGGTGGAGGTGCGGATGGAGAAGGACTGTTTTCTTTAAGGGGCTAGTTACTAGGAGTTCGACCATACTCAAGTAAGTGTATGGGTAACATAAATTGGACTCCTCCTCTTCTTCCTCCTCTTCTTCCTGTTCCTCTTGCTCCTTCTTCTTTACTCTTTCTCTTCTCTTGTCTTTTTCGGGGGCAAAGTGACAGGATGAGAAGGTAGACCATGCTCTGCCTGGGCCACTCCTACTCCAACTGGCTGGTCCTCATGGCCATGCTCTCAGGATCCATCTCCCCATGGCATCTTCTTCCTTCTTCCTCTCCCTCTCCTGTGGTCCCAAGTCCAAGCTTCTTAAAGTAAGAATTTCTTCTAATTTCACTCATAACACTCAGGATGCAGCAGAAAACAAATCCGCTGAGTTGTCCTAAAAATTATGATACTCTGACTTGTATAAAGACTTTTTTTATTAGAAATTACATTTAAAACTTAAATATTAAAAATTAATCTTTCTAGCAGGACAGTAGTGTAGTGGCATACCACTCAAGAGGCAGAGCCAGGCAGATATTTGTGAGTTCGATGCCAGTCTGGTCTACAAAGCATCAGTGTTTTCCTGCATGTGTGTCTGTGTGAGGAAGTCAGATTCCCTAGAACTAGAGTTACAGACAGTTGTGAGCTGTCATGTGGGTGCTGGGAATAGAACCTGGATCCTCTGGAAGAACACCCAGTGCTCTTAACCACTGAGCCATCTCTCTAGCCCCACAAACTGCTATTACTAGATATGAAAAGCAATTACTGTTAGATTACAACAGAGAAGCAAAACATTTCCACATATGTAAAACACTCTGTAATTAGTAAGCCATCCCCACATTTTTAAACTAAAATAAGGAACGGTTGGAGACAAGCAATGATCTCCTTTATGCTGTCAAGGAAAAAGCAACACTGAGTACCCACAGCTCACCTTGTTCCGGCATTCCTTCAGCAGGCCTTCTACAAACTTCCAATTGGTCTGGGCAATAACTGATGGAGAGAGGTTGGACAGTTTGGGCTGACGGATGGTACTGCCCATATTCCTGGCTTCCTGGATATACTTCTACATTGAACAGAAAAAGACCTTTTATGTCCATGGACAGTGACCACAGGTACTGGTGGGCTCTTAAGGAGGACACTGCACCCCACGCTTCTTTGCTTGCCTATGCCTGGGCTCAAATATACATGAGGGCAGGAAATTTATGTGCAATTCTTGTACTAAAGAGGAAAATCAAAATAATACGATTTTTGGTTTTATTGACATGAGTATAATAAACTACCTTTGATTTAAAGACACAAGAGGCATTTATACAGACATGTGCATATGACACATACTAGCAATATGTAATATAATAAATATACTAGCAATCATAGCCAAATTTTTGATATTATAACATGATGTTTACACTTAAGAACCCTGTGGTTGCGGGGCAGTGGTGGTGCACGCCTTTAATCCCAGCACTTGGGAGGCAGAGGCAGGCGGATTTCTGAGTTCCAGGCCAGCCTGGTCTACAGAGTGAGTTCCAGGATAGCCAGGGCTATACAGAGAAACTCTGTCTCAAAAAAAACAAAAAAACAAACAAACAAACAAAAAGAACCCTGTGGTGGAGTTACAAATTTAAATATGTAAACAAACAAACTGATATCACAATGGTTTGAGTACATTTACTGTTTTATGTTGGTCCGTATTCGTAGGTTTCCTAGAGCCCATGTAGCTAGGAATGCACAGGTTAGACATGTCTGCTACCTTTTAAAAGAACTGCCTTAGTTGTCATGTCTCTTCAGCACAACTGAACAGTAACTAGGACACCATTCCCCTCCTTATCCACATAAGGGAAAAAACAGCTAAGTCCACTTTCTTTTCTAATGCTGCCATAAAACCCTGACAAAAGCAACTTAAGGCAGACTAAGGTAGAAAGGGTTTACTTGGGCTCACAGATGCTCATCACAATTTATCATATCAGGGAGCCACAGCAGCAGGCACTGAGGGAGCTGATCCACAATCAGCAGAGCAAGGATGCAGCATGCTGGTTCTGTTTGCTTTCTCTACTCTTACACAATTCAGTATCAACTGTGCAGGGAATGGTGCCACCAAGAGCAAGAGAATATTCCCAAGTCAATTAAGGTAATCAAGACAGTCCTACACAGACACGGTCACAGGACAACCTAACCTAAGCACACCCCCACTAGGACTCTAGATTGTGTCAAGTCGCCTGAAATACAGAGAAGTCCAGAAAAAAGTTCTCTGTCCTCAGAGTCACAGCACTGATCCCAGCTCACATTCCTCCTTTCTATTTTAACAAAATTATTTCTTTTCCTACTGCACCACAAACAAAAAAGCTCCAATTTTAAAGGCATTTATTTCTCCAAGTTTCAGACTGGCATCTTCTGAAATTCTTATCGAGTAACAGAAAGTACAGGATCATCTGGCTAGCTTTCAGGAAAAACACTACGTTCTCTAGAACTACACTTGAATTCTTCTCTACAGGGAGAGGTCACTGCTGGGAAAACTTACAAAACTCTAAGAAAATGACAGACAGGGCAAGTGCCGCATGACAGAGGAGGGCTCCTTGTCATTCCTAAGGTGTCTTACCTCTCTCTGGTCATTGTCTAAGCGCAAGTGTTCTGTGTGCTGCTTCTGCCGGTCTTTCCGCCTCCACTGGGCAGGGGCATTCCTTTTTGTCCACCTGACAATATCAAAAGAAGCCATTAAGAATATTCACGCAGGGCAATGGTGGGGCACACCTTTAATCCCAGCACTTGGGAGGCAGAGACAGGCGGATTTCTGAGTTCGAGGCCAGCCTGGTCTACAGAGTGAGTTCCAGGACAGCCAGGGCTACACAGAGAAACCCTGTCTTGAAAAAAAAAAAAAGAATATTCACTACTCTGTGAGTTCTAAGTCAACTTGGTATGCACAGTGAGAGAGACTCTGTCTCAAAAAATAAAAAAGACAGTCATAATTCCAGCATTCATGAGGCAGAGGCAGGCAGACTTCTTAGTTCAAGGCCTGCCTGGTCTACAAATCGAGTTCCAGAACAGCCAGAGCTACACAGAGAAACCATGTCTTGAGAAGAAGAAGAAGAAGAAGAAAAGAAGAAGAAGGAGAAGGAGGAAAAAGAGGAAGAGGAAGAGGAGGAGGAGAATCCACTGAATCTACTAAGGCCAACTAACAAAAAAAACTCCAAGTCTAGGCAGCTAATGGTGAGCACAGAAAACCACAGAGGCAATGTAAAGTCTGTGGGGATGAGCAGTTAAAAAATAAGTGACTAAACAAAAGAGAGAAGGCCTCCAAGGGGTAAGTCATTCATCTGTCTTAAAACACCTACCAAAACTTCACATGTAGATACAAAGCTGTCTGGGAAAGAGCCATCCATCCAAAGTGCTCACCTTCAGTCAGGGCCCAGTGATTTCCAACACTGCCTTTTAAGGACATAAAACTAGATAACTGTCTGTTAGATGGGGTTCAGATAGGAGGTAATTTTAACCCATCTGCTGCCTGGCTGCTTGCAAGTCCTGGGAATATCCAATTTGTAAGTTACCCAATTTGCACAGTGGAGACAAAAGCTGACAAGACGTCCTGACACCTACATAGTTTAGGTCTTACTCATACTTGTTTTTTAAATTCTTTAAATACTAAGGTGGCTCAGTGGTTAAGAGCACCAACCTTTCTTCCAGAGGACCTAAGTTCAATTCTAGGTACTCACATGGTGGCTCACAACTATCTGTAATTCCAGCTCAAGGAGATCTATGCCCTCTTCTGGCCTCTAGGCACACAAGTGGTGCACAGACATAGATGTAGGCAAAATACTCATACAACATAAAATAATAAAATACTAAAAAAAACCCCTGAGGTCTTTCATGCATAGCAACGCTAGCTTAGACTCTGGATGTCAGTGACTACTGTGCTTGATGGCTAGGTTGGGAATCTCTAGGGTTTACTTACTTGTTGCTGGCTGGCCCAGTGCAAAGTACATCAGACTGTAGCTTAGGGAAAAATCCAGGTTCATATTTTCCTTGTCCAATTTTCATGTCAAGAAGATGTGGGTGAACTGCAGTGTGGTCAATTTTTGCCAGACGTAGCTCAATTGCTTTTTCTGAGATTTAAAAAAAAAAAAAATCAAGTCAACCTTTTTTAAAAAAAAAAAAACACATAACTACTCTTCTACTTCTAGACAAGATAGAGTAAAAGATTGATTTTACCCTCTTGCCTGAAATACACACTAACAGGAAAACAAACATGTCCATTCGGCAGTGAAGGACAGGAGTCCCTAAGAATTAGAAATAGATGAAGTAATTCTTACAAATGTCTCAGCTAACTGCCCTGGGGCACACAGAGGAGAAGCCTACCCAGACAGGGTCTAGAGCAGTCCCAAAGGCTGGGGATATAAGGTCAGTGGCAAGAAGCCTGCTCTAGTGTATCTGCAGTGAGATCTCTGGTGCTCTGGAAACAAAGTGCACTGCTGCCACAGGTGACACCATGACACCTCTTTTCTGAAAAAGCCTTTAAAGTGAGGGCTGGTTAGTGTGTCATTCCACAGCTTAAATCCAATATTCCAATAGACCCATGACACTACATCTAACAGGCAAGAGCAACTCAAATCATGCTGCAGATTCAGTACATGGATTACAGATGGGCTGAGAACTGACTAACTCACTCTTATGGCACATAGGTAGAGCCTCGGGTGACCAGATCTCTAGCTTCATGGTCCTCAGCTGTTCCAATACCGCCATTTTCAAGTGTAATACACTTAATGGGGAATGAAAAGGATGGGAAATCCTGACTTTAAAAATGATTTTGGGAGGCAGGAGTTCAAGGCCAGCCTGGCTTAAATAGCAGTTCCAGGCCAGTCAAGAAAGACTCTTGCCTCAAAAACAATAAACAAAAACAATTTCCAGACCAAAAGAAAAAAAAACAAACCAAAAAATAAGGAAGAAAGCAAAGCATGGTGATGCACACCTTTAGTCTCTGTCATGAGGCAAGTTGAGGCCAGCCTGGTCTATATAGTAAATTCCACGGTCTATATAGGGTTATAAAGACCCTGCCTATAGATAGATAGATAGATAGATAGATAGATAGATAAATGGAAGAACGCTGCAGGTCACATGATAGCATACTCAAAAGCAAAACATGAGAACAGAAGCACACCTGTTGAGGAAAGGGGACATGTTACCAATGAGGTCCCAGAGGCCAAGGATGCCTTACCTGCTTCATCCACAGTGGTACACTTCTGGTACATGGATGTCCTAAGAGTAGGTGTTCGAACATTCAACAGTCTGATCTTGTCTACCCTTGAGTCAAAGACCCGGAGGACAGGGTCTTTATCATCATCATCATGACACATGATCTTGTTGTCAATAAAAGATGCAAACATCTGGGTCTCTAGGAATCTTGAGAGGAAGGGCAGGTAGGGCTCAGGCTGATCTGACAGGAAGGATGCCTAGTGGAACCAAACAGAAGCAGTCAACAACAGAGAAGAGAACAGAGCATCCCTGAGCATCCCAGGCAACACCCCCAAGGGCTGAAGTGGGACAAATCTTCTCTGAAGCATCCTACGTCTTTATGAAAAGCCAACTACAACCCCCCTCCCCTCTGTTAACTCTCATAAAAGTTCAGTTTCCCAAGAATCTGACACAGCCAGCCCAGAAGTTCAACTACACATACACCTTTGCCTGGAGAGAGTCCTTTTCTGGATCACAAAGCAAAATAAAATCAAAACAAGCGTAGGGGACACCGGCTAGAGGTAAATCACCTAACCTTAAGCGGAGGGGACACTGGCTAGAGGTAAATCACCTAACCTTAAGCAGAGGGGACACTGGCTAGAGGTAAATCACCTAACCTTAAGCGGAGGGGACACTGGCTAGAGGTAAATCACCTAACCTTAATCATCGGTATGCCTGCCTCTCTACTTGACTTTTCTAGTGATGCCATACGAAGTCACCTCTTCAAGCTGCAAGGTGTTCTCATGCGCACCTCCCAACAGGGTCTCACTCACTTTATCAAAGTTCTGCATCTGCTCCCTGTTGGTGAACCAGGACTCCTTGTCCTGGCTGGGCTGGATGACAAACACTTCATAATCTGCAAACATCTGAGTAAAGCGATTGGCAAAAACTTCCCGGATCTGAATGTTGAGCTGGTAAATCCTGAGTTCTTCTTCATCACACTGAACTTTGAAATCTTTATTGCTACTGGGATCTTCACGAACTTCCAGCTTTAAAAAAAAAAAGGAGGGGGGAGATGGGGAAGCAGGAGAGGCTATGAACAATTATACTTTTATGCCAAGAAATACAATTCATCTGATTTTTCCCTATTGGTCTTAGCAGCAAATGGTGAGAAGGTGGGAACTAAAGTAAAAAATGGGAAGAAATACAAAGGAAGGGAGTCTAGAAGTTAAAGAGATTTAGCTTAGCAACTAAAACTTGCCTGGCAACCAGGTAGGAAAAAAGGGAAGGGGGGAGAGGAGAGATTCTGAGGTGGAGAAAAGAGGAGGTCAATCTGAAAGTATCCAACAACAAGCTAAGTAGAAATGCAGCCACTGTAAATTGAGTGCAATCCAGCCAAGAAACAAAAGGATCAAACCCTCCCTAGCAAGGAGAGAGGCCTGAGCCAAGCTCTGGTTCTTTCTTTGGTTTCTTTCTTGGGGGTTGGGGGGGAGAATAGGGGGAAATTATTTTTCTTACCTTTCAAGGATTATTCTTTTTAAAAAAGAGATACATTTTTGATCTTCCTAAATACTTCTCTATTCAACTGGTATATTTTTTTTAAATCTGCTGTACTTTACAAAATAAAAAAGAAATAACCGAGCCCTAATAAAGGAACTCCAACAAAATCATGACATCAGCCTAACATGAATATGTACCTAACCGAAGTTGTTTAGAATGAGGCTGGGGAAGGTAAAGACATGGGAGAGCAAGCACAAAAAGCTTAATATCATCAAAACCAGAAACTGGAAAGCCAGGTGTATCCCTGGAGAGAGCTCAGCATCACAGGATCTGGTTAAAGCTGCAGCTGAACTCTAGACTAGGCTCTGACTCTTGGGTGAAAATGCTTAAAGGCCTGGCTGCTGTGACATCACAGGGCAATGGATATGAAAGGTCCACAATTCTTCCCAATCACCCTGCAGAATTTTACACAGAATGGCACCAGCTCTCCCTGTCCTGTTCAAGAAGCCACCCAGGCTTAGATCAAGTAGCAATCACTAGAGAGCTGCTTGTGCTCAGTCTTCCATGCTGCATTCCTTCATGGCTCACAAATATGCAGTCGGCTGGGTGGTGGTGACACTCTCCTTTAATCCCAGCACTTGGGAGGCAGAGGCAGGTGGATCTCTTAAGTTCAAGACCAGCCTGGTCTACAGAGAAACCCTCTCTAGAAAAACTTAAAAAAAAAAAAACAGTGCCCTGTCGTGACCTGGGTCCTTTCTCATCCCAAGTCCAGCTTCCCCAGGAGAGTACTCTAACACAGGTCCAATCTGTCACAAACTTATTTCCAGCATCTTACTTTTTCCAAGCTCACTCCAGTCCTCTTGACCAAAGCCTGCAGCCGGGCAATAGTTTCATTTTCCTTGAGGAGCTCATAGGAATGCAAAGGGGAGCCAGCAATGTTCCCGTTCCTCTTGTCAGACACAAGCTCAGAGGCTCGGATCCTCTTCAGCTTCGAGGCGCTTTCACTGCAATGGAGGTTCCCTTCAGGGGGAACACCGAAGGCCATGAGGATCTCAGAGACCTCCTGGACAAACTCCAGTTTGTTGGGAAACTGAGGTAAGTCCTCTGGCAACTCAATGAAGTGGTTGTCAACATCCACAAAGCAGAGGTTAGCCTGGAAATCAAAACAGGAGGTGTGAACAAATGGAGCCCCAAGAGAGAAGTTTTAGAAAGGACAATGGGTAACAAACTAACAAATGTGAGGCATGGTGTAAAAAGATGGAGAAGACACTGAGACAGTCCCTCCACCCCGAGCTCCCTCTGCTTCTGAAATAAAACCTTAGAAACATGGCCCTTTCCTGAGGTAAAATGCTAGAGGAAATAGCTAAAAGTAGTTATGAAAGCTTCACAAATCAAAGCTTCACAAAGCTTCACTTCCAGTCCATGAGAAGTGTCAAAGTCTGGCACCAGTGCCGAGCACTCATGTTCACCTACTTCTATGCGTCACTCCTAATTTTCGAGATTTGATTGTTACAGTCCTTCTAATGCTGAGGGGTACAGTTAGAACTCACACGGTACTAAATGGTTGGACTTGCCACCATCTAGTCTTATTTTACAGATGAAACTGACTAAAGAAGACATGCATGGCTATAATCACAGTACTTGGGGAAGCTAAGGCAGGAGGACCACTAGCATGGCGCTACAGGGTCCAGGCCATCCTGGACTAACCTTAAAAGATAAACTTTAAAACAAAACAAAACAAAAACCCAGAGACAGGAGCCAGAGAAATGGCTCAGCAGACAAAACCACTGGTAGCTCTCTGCCAGAGGACCCAAGTTCAATTTCTAGCATCCACATGGCATCTCACAACTGTCTGTAACTCCAGATCTAGCAGACCCATTTGTCTTCTTCTGGTCTCCATGGACACCAGGCACAAAGGCATACATATATATGTAGGTAAAACCCATACTTATTAATTAATTTGAAAATGTGATACAGGCCAAGCATATACCTACGGTCACTACCTGGTAGCACTGGATTCGAACTCAGCTTGACCCCAGTCATATACTTAAACTTCTCACTGTCACCTTGGCTGATATTCAGGTCTTGCTTGATAATACTTTAAAATCCTTGTTCTTGTTAATTTTCTTGCACTATAAATTAGAAGAGCATGCTTATCTTATTAATCTATCTTTACAAGACATGTAGCGTTGCCTTCACTCCAACAGATTGCTAAAGGGTTAAGAGTATGTCTCTCTCATTTATATAAAAGAAATACCTGTTATAGAGTTGTTTTTGAGAATTATAATATCAAATATTTTATAGGACATTTACATGTGTCTTTGACTTAGTGTGTGTGCACAAAGTGTGCACAAGTGAAATTAGAAGACAACATTTGGGAACAGGCTCTTTCTTTCCACCAGGTGGGTTCCAAGAATTTAACTCAGACTGCCAGGCTTGCTGGCCTCACTGCAGGTCCCCCATTTAACTTTTAATCTATGAGAAACAGATTTCCTTATGGCATAAGATGAGGGTCCTTCCTTCAGCAAAGCACTGTTACTATACTCCAAATGCTGTCCCAGTGACACACAAGTTTACCCTTGGCTCAATGGCCTTTATGTTCTGAAAGAAGCAGGCAGAAGATAACATGATCAGCTCGCTAACACAACCATCCCATAAAATTCATCTACTACAGCTACTTTTTGAAAAGACCCCTGTATCATTTATGCCAAGAGCATAAATTACCCTACCAACCTGTAACTATAAAAAGCTTTCCATCTCAAAACTTCAAAGACTAGAAGAATCACTTTAAACTTTACTTCTGAGTTGCTCTACTAGATAACAATGTTGACTCTGCCTCGTTAAAGGCCAATGAATATTTATAACCTAAAGACTACTTTTTACTTACACTTTTAAGATTTTTAACATTATTAATGCTCTTAGGCCAAGCCATCAAAAAGAAAATCAAAACAAAATCAACTCTTCTAGTCAAGGGCCCTTTACACAGCTGACAGAATGAAAGGTACACATTTCCATCTCTTACCCCTTGGCTCATCTTTTTAAAAGGGGGTGGGAGCAGTTTTTCCAACAAGAAACAACATAGAAGCAACTAAAATATCTAGATCCACCCAATAATGCTTGGTGGCTTCTCTCCCACTGTTGTGAGTCAAATAGAGAGTGTCCATAAAGAATTTTTACTTTTTTTTTTTTTTTTCCTGTATGGATGCTTTGCCTGTCGTCCTGGGTCTCAGGCAGTACACACATCCAGTCTTGGCCCAATTCAAGCTCCTAGAGGAGGATTTCTGGTGGTTAGATAAAAGCCAGCATTCCTCTGGAACTTGTAAAACAGGCTCCCAGTCAGCCAAAGGAGTCATTTCCCTTGCTTTTGGCAAATGGGACTCACCACAGACAAGTACATGTGGTTATCAGCATATCAAAGTCCACACTAGCCTCCAGGCTCCTCAGACCTCATTAACAAGTACCTGTCACACATTTCAAAGCCCCCTCGCTAGCCTCCTGGCCCTCTTCACCACCACCCCACACCCTCAGGCCTCCTGTAAGCTACTCTTTCTGCTACCACCCTCAACCCCACTTCCCTAGCCCTGTTGTGTCATGTCTGCTTCTTTTTCTCTGATCTGGACTCTTTCCCAAGCCTCTGGATATTTTCTCTTATTCACAATAATCATCCCTCTAATCATGGATGGCTAATTTGATGCTTTCTTTACTGCCCCTCTTCCCATACAGCTACATGCATGTCTGGGCACCATATTTTATACTCGGTACCTGTGGAGGTCAGAAGAGGGCATCAGATCCCCTGAACTAGCACCACCATGTGGGTGCTAGGAATGGAAGCCAGATCCCCTGGAAGAATAGCCAGTGCTCTTCACCACTGAGCTTTTTCTCCAGTCCCACCTATAAAGAATTTTATCAACCCCAAATTCTGTGTCCACCTATGTGGATTCCCTTGAGAGGTGGCTGAGGAACGCGGCTCAGGCACACACTGTAGGGACCTCTAAGAAGACCTCTTCACTAGTCATTCTGCAAACGGCTGAAAAGGGAGGGGTAAGAGGACAAAGAGAAAAGGAGGCCATTTAGCGTCTAGGCTCATCACAGTCTCATGTTGTTTCCTCTCAGCACGGCTGGCAGCTGAAGTAATTTATAAACCTATGACCAAATCCGCACACATCCCCTCCTGTAACAGAAAAGGCCCAGCGGCACCTGTGTGACTTATTTTGTGAAGGGTTTTCTGAAGACGCAAAACACTGAAGCCAAATATTCAGTTCTCTGCTCACTTCTGCCAGGCTGAAAGGGACCACGGTAAGACAGCTACTGTCTAAGGTATTCCTCACGAATTCTCCAAATCCCCAAAACTCTCCCCAACTCTTCCTTCAAAGGGCCAGAGAGCCCTTTGGCAACCTTAGTTCCCAAGCCCAATCAGTCAATTCTCCCTCCGTGCATCTTTGAGTTCATCACTGAGGGGACCTCAGCAGACAGGATCCTGGGGGAAAGCTACTGAGAGTGTCCTGAGAGAAGACCAATGGAGAGAAAAGAAAGAGATAGGCAGAAAGTGCCAGCCCCTTCTTCACTCCAATGCTCTGAAGCTTACTATCTGACATGGCTATGTCTTCAGACAATGAAACCCCAAAGAGAAGCCAAAACAAAAGATGCCTCACAAGACCAGCTCTGTCTCTCATTTGCTCAAGGCCAGCTGAGATCATGTGTTGGTGTTAAAAAGAACAAAGGGCTTTTTTTTTACAGACTTCTAATGGCCAACGATATGGCTGCAACTGATGAATTCTAATTTGAGGGTCTAAGAAATGAACACGTCTACAGAACACTCTTTATACTCCAGCCTTACCACCTCAGTATCCTGATGCTACCTGGCACAGAACCACAACAAGGTCCTTCATCCTGCCTTAACACTCTCCTCCAACAGCTGAGTTTAAGGATCCCTTATTGATGTGTTTATAAAAAGATAAAGAAGCCAGGCACTGGTGGCGCACGCCTTTAATCTCAGCACTCGGGAGGCAGAGACAGGCGGATTTCTGAGTTCGAGGCCAGCCTGGTCTACAGAGTGAGTTCCAGGACAGCCAGGGCTACACAGAGAAACCCTGTCTCGAAAAACCAAAAAAAAAAAAAAAAAAAATTAAAAAAAAAAAAAAGTAAATAAAAAGATAAAGAGAGGGGGGTGTGTTCCACGGAGGTGTGGTCAAGTGTGGGGGAAGGGGGCACTTCGGCCAGCCCACGCTGAGGGACCATCCACATGATGGAATAGTATAGAATAGAGTTTATTCAGGGCATGGGGAGGGGAGTTAAGGGGGGGGGGGAGAAGAGTAGAGAAGTAGAGGAATAAAGAAGTAGAGGCCGGCCATGAGCACGGGGGGGGGGGGGTGGGGGGGGGGAGAAGGGATGAGAGGACAGAGCAGGGGCAGGAAAGCAAGAGCAAGAGAGGAGCAAGAGCAAGGAGGGAGAGGAGGGGGATAAGCAGCCCCTTTTATAGTGTCAGGTATACCTGGCTGTTGCCAAGTAACTGCGGGGTGGTGCTTAGATAGCATGCTAACATTTATAGTCCAAAGACGTCAACTAAAATGACAAATTACCTGAGTAATAAAATGTGAGCTAATTCTCCCTTTATTGTTCATTTTATAAAACTATGAACATGTATTCTTTTGGGAAAAAAACATAAAAGTATGTTTCAAGGATACCAATACTCTTACCTCATCTTGTGTAATGGTTTACTCTCGTTAAAAAACCGACCTGCAGCTCTTTACCCCACAGAGGTTGTCTGCTATAAATCAGGGAGAAAATACCCAGCTAGGCAAACTGCCCTCAAAACTCTGTGTGTGGCCTTCAGAGGGCACGCCTGGTGGGCAGGACTCTAAGCCTGTAGATAGACCTGTTTCAGAAGGATGCAGTGCTCTGCATCCCACTGTCCACTCCTCCCCAGGCAGACCCCAGGGGGAGACCAGAAACTCAGATGCAAAGTCTATTCTAACAATGGAGAAAGCCACAGAGCAGGGGATCCACACGCAGAAAACAGGAGTCTCTTACATAAACAATCTGTCAAACAGTCTCATTAGGAACACCGCTGCTTTCCGAGCATCTTCTTCACATGCCCACATGCCTGAAGTGCATGGAGAAGGAAGATGTCCTAGGTATACGTGAAGCCAGAGATGGCAATAAAACTGAGAAATATGTTTGAAAAAATAATGTGTATGGGAAAAAAAGCAATAATAAAAAATAAAAACATACTGGGCACATCAAGTGATGAAGACCCTCTGGAGTGATATAAATTTGGGGCTAACAGTTCATTGTATTTTTTCCTGAAAAATTATTCACGCTCCCTGTACCCTTTTCAGCACCCCATTCCCCCAAAAAGGCCCTTGGTGGCACATGGCTCCTCCAGCACAGCACTTGTCTTCTCTTCTCACCTCCTGAGGCAGCTCCAACTTTGAGCGGTCATCCAGGCCATTGGAATGCAAGCCCATCAGGTATGGAACAGGAGCATCTAAGAAATGCAGGAGAGAAGCTGGAAGGATGGGGACATAGACATGCTGCCATTGGAAAGGAAACATCAGAGCTGTAATTGTCTCCGCCACGGTCATCAGTCTCTGGTAATCTACGTCAGAGGGGGGGAAAAAAAACAGAATAAGCACACTCCACAACCAGTCAACTGAGACACTTGGACCCAAGGACCAATATGACTCCTTATTGGAGGCCACAGACTCAGAACCCCTAGTGGACTCCTATCAAATATACAGGTCCAACTAGTAATAAAATGTAATATATAGAAATACAAATAAACACGGCACCTTTCTCTGACCACTATTTAAGAATATGTTAAGCATATTCTCTAAAGGGAGGACAGCCCTCACTCTTACTTCTACTTTCCAGACAGCAAAATAAGATCACTTAACACTGACACTTCGGCACACAATACTACTTTGCGAGTTTAGCTGGGCATGGTGGCTCATGACTACAATCCCAGCACTGACCCTGAGGCACAAAGACTGCCCTGAACTTAGAGCTAACCTGTGAGACTCTGTCTCTTGCTCCTGGCTAATTGAAGGAAAGCGTGACCTATAATTAATTTGCTGTTTGTATGAGGACTATACATTTGGTCCCCAGTGGTGGCTGAGGTAGGAGAGCAGCCTCCCTGGTCAGCTCCAAGGGCAGTTCTAATCACCAGAAAAGCATGAGTGGAGGCTGGCACTTTCAGTCCAGCTCTCACCTCAGGGCAGAAGGGACAGATGTTAGACGCTTAATCACCAAATAGCAAAGAGTTCATCACTCAGGCTTCTAAAGTAATAAGAAAACTAAAGATAGCAGATTCAAAGAGCTTCTGGGCCAGTATACACACTGAGGTGCTAGACTGAGTCTCACCCAAAGAAGCCAGCATGGGGATACCTGCACTGTGCAGTCCTATTAGGCTGGTCAGTCTCGAATGTATCTTTTATAATAATTAAGCAAATACTCTCCTCTGTTCTGTAAGCCACTCTAGAATTTAGTCAATATGGAGAGGAAGCTGTAGGAACCTGGAAAACATACAAAACACAAGCAGCCCCAGGCTTGCCACTGGTGAAGAGATGCTGGGCCTGATCTATAGGTCTGGGCTAACTCCAGATGGCTCATCCCTTCTCTTCCCAATAATAGCACTTAAACACATATTCTGAATACGTATTCCACACACCATTTTGAGACTAGGTATATGGGAGGGATCGAAACAGAGAAGGAGCAAGGGAGGGATAGAGGCAAGCAGAGGCCCTTCCTTTCATAACCAAAAGAAAACCAAAGAGCCTCTCCCTCATTCCCCTCACCAAAGTGAGTGAAGCAGATGCTACTACATTCTGTGGCTGGCTGCTCTCATTGGCTCATGGGTAATAGCATCCCACCTTGTGCCAAAACACCATGGAAGTGAGGCAGCTCCCCAAACATCCTCGTTCACTGTGAAGTTTAACTGTCCTGGATACTGCTCAGCTCATAGCTCCAGTGACTGAGAACTAGATCCATATATCTATCAGCCCATACATATATCAGGACATGCTGGAGAGGGTCATTCTCTGCTCCATATAAGCAGGCTTTTTAACACTGTAAACACCTAAGTCTAGCTTTCCCCCTCCTCTTCAAGATAAACCTAATCTAGTATCTGAAACACGTAATTTTATTGTCTTTAGATTTAAATCTCTGAAGAGCTTCTTGCAGTACAATTGAAACTGTGACATTGTTTAAAAACTGAGAATAATACAATCCCCATTTTCAAGGCTATCTTCTTTGCATTTGGGTGATTTGTTTTAACAGATAAGTGAAATTTTGAGTTTATAGCTTTCTGGTGGGTTTAAGTGGTGAGTTTTCTTCCTCTACCTTTTAAATGTTTTATTGTTGTGTTGTTTGCTTGGTTTTTTTTAGCAGTCTCCCATCTTGAAGGATGGCTAAACAATGCCTCAGGGACCCAGCAGTCTGTGGTACCCACACCAGAATGCTAACCTCCAGGAGTCATACACAAATCCTCTTCTGTACACTAGCACCAATGATAACATCAGCATCTCCTTTGCCACAGCATTCCACACCACTCAACTATCAATGCTTGAGCCCCAAGCAACTGGCAAAGTCCGCCTGCAGCTCTTCCCCACGCTCTAACATACAATTACTTCTAATAAAAGGAGACCATTTAAAGCTCACTGGAATTAGAAAAAATAAACATGTCTTTGTAACTTGTTCTTTAAAAAGAAAAAAAAGCGTCACAACTCTGTCCTTGTGCTACAGGATACAAGGACACACTACAGAGTATATAAACACAAACTAAGGCACTATGACTTGATGGCATAATCTTATGGGACCGCCACTGGACTACGTGAACGGTGTGCCATTGACCAGAAAGTTATTACACAGGACGAGGCTGCATTTTCCCTCGCCAGCAGGTGCTTTCTTGGCCCACAATGTTTCACAACATTGTTACCATCATTTAATATTCACAAATTTTATCTAAGAGTGTCTGGGCTCTTACGAAAAACCAGAATATTTACTAACATCAGGCCAGGAGCTCCTAAGAAATCAACTAGAATTAGTGGCTGTTTATTTTAGATAGGTATGTGCTCTTTGATTCATAATTGTTCTGCAAATTGTGATGGATCACAGCGGGGGAGCAGAGACAGGAAGACTGAGTAGAGTTGTGCGGCTCTAGGTCAGTCAGAGCTACAGACTGAAACCCTGACTCAGAACAGACAAACAGGAGTTTGGGGGATGGCACCCCCAAACTGAGTAGAAAAGACCAAATACAGCTATTCCAGGAGACATAAGCTTGATTCCCAGCACCCATATCAGGAGGCTCACACTACCTGTGACTCCAGCTCCAGAGGATCCAATGCCCTCTTCTGGCCTCCTTGGGTATGGGTGTGTGTGTGTGTGTGTGTGTGTGTGTGTAAAAATTCTGAACAAAGCCAAAACAAAAGAGTCTCCATTACTTCATCTTCAAACTAGTACTTCAACCACTTCATAGCAGTTAACTATATACCTGCTTAGCTCCAGCTTTCCTTCACCTTCTCTCAAATGGACAATTACAACACTAACCAGACTCTTAAGAGAGTGACCAGAAGGCTGGAGAGATGGCTAAGTAGTTAAGAGCACTAGCTGCTCTTCCAAAGGTCCTGAGTTCAGTTCCCAACAACCACAGAGTAGCTTATAACCATCTATAATAGGATCTGATGTCCTCTTCTGGCATGCAGGCATACATGCAAATAGAGCAATCACATGCATAAATAAATAAATCTTTTTTTAAAAAGGGGGTGTGGGGGGCTGGAGAGATGGCTCAGTGGTTAAGAGCACTGACTGCTCTTCCAGAGGTTCTGAGTTCAATTCTCAGCAACCACATGGTGGCTCACAACCACCTTTAATAGGATCTGATTCCCTCTTCTGGTGTGTTTGAAGACAGCTACAGTGTGTGTGTGTGTGTGTGTGTGTGTGTGTGTGTGTGTGTAAAATAAATTATTCTTAAAGAAAGTTTAAAAAGTTAAAAAAAAAAAAAAAGAAAAGCTAAAATATTCTGTTAAAAATGTTATTTGTGGTACCGGGTGGCCCACACCTTTAATGGGGTGGAGGAGAGAAACAGGCATTTGAGGCAGCTCTGGTCTACAGAGCAACTTCCAGGTCAGCCAGGGATACATAGAGAAATCCTGTCTCAAAAAGAAATACATAAAAATAAAACAGCCAAAGTGTTACTCAAGGGCTGGGATAATGGCTCAGTGCCTAAAAGCACGAACTACTCTTCTAGAGGACCCAGGTTCAGTTCCCAGCACCCATACTAGGGAGACTCACAGCTGCCTACAACCATAGTTCCAGGGGACCCAACATCCTCTTCTGGACCCAGGAGCTCCTGTATGCATGTAGAGCACAGTAAGCTGCCACATACATAAGTTTTAAAATGTAAACAGTACCTATTCATTTAATAAGTATTTACTAGATACCCTTATACCAGTCACTCCTCTAGCACTCAGAATGCCTCAGTGAGAAAATGAATAGTAAAAGTCTTGCCACTGGGCAGAGAAAATTTCTTTGTCTATGTAACCAATTCTAGGGCAACTTGAATCCTAAAAATATACCACACACACACACACACACACACACACACACACAGAGTACCTTTTAAATGTCAATATCATAAAAGACAAAGGCTGAAAAACTGTCAACTAATGAGTATAGGGGTACTAGGCGTGGGTATGCATGCCACTGCACACATGAGAAGGTAAGAAGATAGCTCTGGAGTTTGTTCTCTCCAACTTTTCTATCGGTTTCAGGAATCAAACTTAGACTGCCAGCTTTATGTGGGCAAGTGCTTTTAATCACTGAACCATCATTAGCCCAACCTGGAACACTTATCCACAAGTTATTAAAAAAAAAAAAACAAAACCTAACCTACTTTTTAAAACAATCACCTAGAGGGGAGAAGGATGGATGGCTTAGAGTTAAGAGCACATATTGCTCTTCCACAGGACCTGGGTTAATTTCTAGCATCCATGTCAGATGCTTACAAGTGTCTCACACCAGCCCCAAAACCCTGAAGCCTCTGGCTTTCATGGGCACTTGCGTACATGTATATATACACACACAAACATATACATAATTAAAAACAAAATAAATCTCTGTGGGGAAAAAAGACCCTATTTGAAATCCAAAATGAAAATAAATTGTTTTAAAAATTACTCTATTTCTGGGTGGTGGTAGCATGCGCCTTGAAACTCAGCACTCAGGAAACAGAGGCAGGCAGACCTTTGTAAATTCAAGGCCAGCCTAGGTTACAAAGGGAGTTCCAGGATGGCCAAGGCTACACAGAGAAACCTTGTCTCGAAAAACTAAATAAACAAACAAACAAACAAACAAACCGACCATTCTATTGAAAACTGGAATTGGGCTGGAATGGCAGCTCCGTGGTGAAAAGCACTTGGCTGCTCTTCCAGAGGCTCCAACTTCAGTTCCCAGCACTCACCACATCAGGTGGTTCACAGGTCTATAACTCCAGCTCTGCAGGCACCTACACGCATGTGTGCACATACCCATATGCAAACACACACACACACACACACACACACACACACACACACCTGCACAAACTTAAAATAATACAAATAAATCTTCCCTTTTAAAACAACCAGAACTTTTCTTCCCCAAATATCATCCTTCTATCTTATCTTTCTCCAAAGTCTTTAACTATCTTCCATCTGCATATTTTACTTATTTACTAACTCTTTCCTTTTCTCTCACTAAAATACAAATTCCACTCAGAAAGACTATTTTTTTACTTTGTCCATCACTTTTATCTACCACCCTTGAAACAATGCCTGGCACACTGTGCACTGAAGTACACTGAATTTTATAATGCTGGTCTGACTCCAAGAGCAAGCACTGGTTTTCTCACCTACCTTAGTATTCTTTCTAAACCTGCTATTCACATTCAACTCTCATATATAGAAACAATTCAGATAACAACAGAAAGAAGCAACAATTCATCTTCTCAGTATAAACAGATTATCCTTGATTTTACTGTCAGGCCAAAGAAGAGACAGAATACAGAACAGAACTGATGGACCACCACTGCTGGAGGCCACTGCCCTTAACCCTTTTCACTGTCAATCAGAAGGAGTATTCTCTCCAAAACTAGTTTCTACCAAAAGGACATGGTAGCCAACCAGAAGTACTAGCTCCTCAGGGTCCATTTATTCTCCATCCACCTGCAAAAGACTGTATTAGACTTTGACTTTTATATTCAGACCCATTACACGGTGACTATAGACAGCAGGGACCCCACATGAGTGGAGAGTTGTAGTCAACCCTGACTTACGCTGTGAGTAGAGCAGGATTTGAAACTCCAGAAGGGCACAAGTAAAAAGCTGAAACACATTCTCCACCCCAAGCAGTTCAAAGACCTCTTGGACAGGAAAATCAAATAGAGGAAGCTCATTGGTACTGGGTCTCTGGCAGATTATTGGCCCATAGACTCCAGAAAACTTCAGGGAGCGGCCAGGAGGTGGAAGTGGCACCTCATAGAGGACATTGTATATGTAGCTCTCAAGGGGCAGAGGAGGGGGCTGAGGTGATGTGACTGCCTGGTGGAGCTGCTGCAGCACACTCCGACATGCCTTCATGAAAGACATGGGTGTAATGAGACAGATGCATTTAGAGACATAGAGTGTGTCCCTGCTGATGTCATAGGAGTTGAAGCGCTGCAGCTTGGTCCCAGGAATGCCTTCACCATCTTCCATGCCACCCTGGTCTCCACCATCAGCAAGTGGAGCATGAAGGACATCATACTCGGCGTTGTGCATGTGGTAGAGAGTCTGCATTGCACTGCAGATCTGCTTGCTGGTCACTTCTTCATAAAAGGTAAGGGCAAACCCAAATGTCCGAGAGCCATCTTCCCTTGTGATAATAAAGGCATGGAACTGTGGCTCCCTGGGATCGGCCTGAGTCTTGAATGCCAGCCCTTTGGGCATGCACAGCTGCAAAAGACAATAAAGTAACAATAAAAGAAAACAAGTAGTGAGAGCATTCCTTGTCCTCTCCAGAACACAGATCAGCTGGCAGCAATCTACCATGCTGGACATCTGTCTACCTCCCCTAAAGCTCTCCCACACTAACACAGTACACACACTGATGCCTTACTTTGTATTTGTCAGAGACAATAGAAGCATGGTTTTTCAGTATATTTGATACACTGATCAAATACAGAATCATAGTACAGTGTGTACTATAATCCTTTCTTCAAGATCTACTGGTGTTGGGGTACACCTCAATGATGTGTTGGCCCAGCATCAATAAGCCCAGAGTTTAAACCACAGCACCCCAAAAATCAAATAGAACAAGTACTGCTACCACACCCAGGATTCAAAACCTTTTTACAAATTACTCTGCACTAATTCCATGGCTAACAAATACTAACCATTCCCACTGCATCCTGGTCAAAGGGATTCCAGTCTACATTCTCGGGATATCGGGCAAGGACCTTAGACTTGAATGTTCGTCTCAATGGCGTCTGCTCAAAATTTTCTCCTGTAAAAAGAAAAAAAAAAAGAAAGAATGAAACAAATCATCTCCACAAAGTCCCTTTAAATCACAGGGTCATGAACACAAAGTGTGGCAGTCCAGCAAGGAGCAGAAATGAAGGCAAGGGGTTAGTATGCCAGCCACCTAAGTAGAAAAGGCATCAAAAGTTACTATGTCAGTAAGAAGCTGAAAAAGTGTAGCACAGTTAATAGTGGACAGACACTACTACCTTCACAATGAAATCACTGCTATAAGCCCAATGGTTAATTTGCTTGTAAAAGACCAAGAAAGTACAAGAAATGAAAGAGGATTGCCCATCCCTCTGCCCCCAGAGCCACATTTAATTGCCTAAAATCAACTGAAAACACTTTAAGAGTATGCTGTGTAGTTCTATGATAATAAAAACACAGAGACATTAAGACATTCAGGGATGCTAGCTAATGGACTGTCTTATCAGTTCAGAATCATCTGAAATTGCTACAACTCTTAGTTTCTTCCTGCCTCCTCATAAAAACACTAGCATATGATGAAATAAGAATATTAAAGTGAAAAGGAAGGAGTCAAAAAAACAGCCCTCTAGAGAGACATAAACCTGAGAAATCTACTGCTCAAAAAGGCACAAGACGGAAAAGGCCAAAGAGTCAAAATGCCCCTGGAGAGACTGAGAACCGGAAAGCTCTGGGTGCGCTGTTTGGTTTTGTTTTTACCTTCAGTCGTACTTGAAATGAAAGGGCTGGCACCATCCCTGGCTTTAGAAGCCTGAATGTACTGGCATAATGCTATATGATAAATAAAATAACAGAGTATTACAATAAAGCAGTGTTATTCAAACTTTTTGACCATGACTCCAGCACAAAACACATTATATGTTACAAAGTAATAAACACATATACATGTATGTATGTATGTATACACATATAGATGTGAAAATATATAACCTAAAACAAAAATCTCACAAAATAATACTTACCATTACTTTACATAATATTCTTTCATATTTTCTATTCCAGAATAGGCTGACTGCAAAGCTGAGTGTGATGGCCATTACTTGTTATCTCAGAGCTCAGGAGACTGAGGTGGAACGCTGCAAAGGGGCCTGTCTCTGCATACTAGCTAACAGAATTCTATTCTAACTGTAGTTCAGAACTCAGGGGACTAAAAATATATATATGTTCTCTGGTTTCATTTTTGGTATTTTTTGGGGACAGGGTATCTCTACTTAGCCCTGGCTGTCCTGGAACTCACTATGTAGACCAGGCTATCTCTGAACTCACAAAGATGTACCTGCCTCTGCTTCTCAAGTGCTCTAATTAAATTAAAAGCATGCATCATCACACCCATCAGGGGTCAGCAATATTAAGAGGGATGCGTTGTTCATCATTATGGAATGGCCTACACCTAAGCTCCCCCCCCAAATCATCTCTCAGGCATTTCCCTGGTTTCTTTCTTAGAACTTAAGATGTAGCTCAGCTGATAGGGTTTGCTTAGTATGTTCAAAGCACCATGTTCAAACCAGTTATGATGGTGCATATCTGTGCACATCTGTTATCCCAGTACTCTGGAGATGAAGGCAAAGGGTCAGAAGGTCAGGACTACAGAGATGCTCAAGAGTGAAGAGCATGCACTCCTCTTCCAAAGGACAGGGGTTCAGAACTCACACCAGGAAGTTCACAACCACCTCTAATCCAGTTCCAGGGGATCTGATGCCCTCTTCCAGCCTCTGTGGGCACTACAAGCATATAGTGCACATAGAGACAAACAGGCACACACATATACACACATAAAATATATTTAACATTTTAAAGTATAAGGTCATCTTGCCTACATAGAATTTGGGGCCAGCCCAGGCTATAGGAAACCCTGGAAGGGATTGGAGAGTTAGATATACTGCTTTCTAACTAAAATCTTTTTCATCCACTCTGAGTTTTTGCCTAAGCTCAGAAGCAGCAGCCCATTTCTTCATCATTTTCGACTTCTGACAAGACACAACTTTCCTTCTAAAGTAAAGTGAGTACCAACCACACTTTCAGTTCCTCTCATCTTCCATACTCCTCCTGCCCAACAGATTCTTCTGAAACTTTCTTTTTAAGTGCATTTCATCTTTCAAAATATACTTAGTAATCTTCACTCAGGAAGACTAGCACAATCAGCAGGCATCTGGCAACACTACAACAAAGGCCTGTGGCTAGCACAGAGCAAGTCTCAGTGTTCTGTGCAGCACCTGCAGAGATCCACCTAATGGCAGGCCTGAACTTCCTGCATAAAGTAATCCAGCAGCAAGCAGCTGACACAAGGATCCTGTCTGCAGTCAAAATCTCAAAAGGTATTTTCAACCCACTTCAGTTCTAAGAAGAGATAACTATTTTGTCTTTCTAAGCTTCTAAAACTTGCTAAGTTTGCTCATTTCTTCTTAGCTTATCTAGAAATTCCCCTGAGTAAAATCACAAAATCTATGAACATACACAGAGATCAGAGAAGCTACTACTGTCCAAACTAAACACTTCTGGAGACAGAAGCTGTCCTAAGATGGCAACAAGGTGTTCCTAAAACAAGTTGAGCACCCCAACAATGGAATAAAGGACAGAATAGGGGGACAACAGCAGCCCAGATGATAAAGAGTGGTTGGCACCAGGGCCTGGAGAGATGGCTCAGAGGCTAAGAGCACTGACTGCTCTAGCAAAGGGGTTTGGTTCCCACACCTACATGGCAGTTCACAACCATCTATAACTCCTGTTCCAGAGGGCCTAACACCTCTGGCCTCCACAGGCATTAGGCACACACATGGTACACATAAATAAACATAGACAAAACACTTTAAAACATAATTTTTAATATTTTATAAATTGTTTTATTTTATATAAAACAAACCTTTTATATATTTTATGTCAAATGAAGGAATTAACAAACCTGAGGTCATTTCTTGATATGATTCAATCTTTTATTGTTTATAAAGGACTGCTTCATTTTAAAAGAGAGCTGAATTTTTTAAAGCAGCAGTAAAAAGTAACAGAAACACCTACATAGATCACTGCCTAAAACTTGTGTACAGAGGCATTTAGTCCCTTCATTGTGTACATCATTAGAAAACTCACACATTACAGGAATAAGACCCTATCTCAAAACAAAACAAAAAAACTAACAAACAAACCTATAATAGATGTAAAAATTAAATCCCCTCCCCCTTTTCGGATTTTTTGAGACTGGGTTTTTGTGTGTCACTGTGGCTCTCCTGTAATTCATCCTGTGGACCAGAGTGGCCTTGAACTCAGAGATCCAGCTGTCCCTGCCTCCTGAGTGTGGTGATTAAAGTCATGCACCATGGCCTAACCCTAACTCCCATTTCTAGCAGCAACTTAAATGTTGGGTGTTCCTCATCTCTGTGAATTTGTCTCTACAAAAATATATTTTGGGAAACCCTAACTAAACTTTACATGCCTTAGGACATCTAATAGGTTATATAATTCTTCTGCTTTGGCCAAGCCAAAGCACAAACTAGTATTCGTACTTCTATTGATCTGTTGGTATCCAGCTTGATTTAAATAACCCTAAAGGGGGGGGGGATTTTATGAAATTTTTTATGAAAACAGAGTTATTGTTTTTTTGTTTGTTTGTTTGTTTGTTTTCTGGGAAGGGAACCACAATTTCTATCAGATTCTAAGTTCTAGAACTCAAAGAGAGCTAAGAATCACGGTTCCAAATATTTTTCTTATTCTGGGAAGGAAACATCCTACCATAAACAACCTCAGTGGCCATACTAAACCACATACACCACTACATAATTGCTCTCCAAGCTGGTGCTGACTCAAATTGAAGCGATACCGTTTTCTTCTTTCCTTTTTTTTTTTTAATTTTTTTAAATGATTTTTTTATGTGCATTGGTGTTTTGTTTACATATATTTCTGTGTGCAGGTGTCTGATCCCCTGGAACTGGAGTTAAAGACAGTTGTGAACTGCCATGTGGATGTTGGGAATTGAACCCGGGACCTCTGAAAGAGCAGTCAGTGCTCTCAACCTCAGAGCCATCTCTCCAGCCCTTCTTCTTTCCTTTTTCCCTTTCTTTAGAAGCCTATATTGAGGCCAGATAGAGGAGCACATGCTTGCAACCCAGTACTTGGGAGGCAGGAGCAGGAGGATCACAGAGCTTCAAGGCCATCCTCAGCTGCAGTGTAAGCAGAAGACCAGACTGGAGTACATGGAACCAGGTCCAAAAATGAAAGAAGGGGAGGGGGGAGAAGGAAGGGAGGGAGGGGAGGAGGAGGAAAAAGGAGGGAAAAGATAGGGTCAGACTAGGGTCCAAGAATAGAGTTCCACAAAGAGAATTCTGAGTGCTTGTGAGAACACTTCAAGAAACCAAGACAAGAACCTTGTGACCTCAGTTTATTCAAAAACACAAAATTGATCTTGGATTATGTTTCCATGCCCCTCCTAGGTTTAGTGAATAGGAAGGACTGAGTTTACCTCAGTACAACTGGCTACTGTTATTTGTCTATATGCCTCTATGGAAAAACATGTTTTTGCCTCATGCCAATTGTCAGCCATGTGTGGATTGTCCTTGTGACCACACACTTTACTATGTGACTCATCTTAACCCTGAGTATAAATTGTCTTGTGTTCTGAATAAGGTTGGCTATTGCATGAGTCTGCAGATCCCATCTCCTCTAGAGTGATAAACAAGACAGAAGTTAGAGGTTTTACTTATAGTCTTGACAGAATAGCTCCTATTACTACATCAGTTTTCTTGCAAATAACCATGAACTCGACAAAATCTAACTTCAAAAAAGGAAGGAAGAAAGAAACTACTGGAAAATACTAGAGAATGAAAAGCATGCAGGGCTGACCAGGTAAGAACTAACATTTCACAGAAGACAATGGCTCTGGAAAGTTTCCCTTTGTCTATGGCTTCCATCCAGCTGTCCCCTAAAAGGCATCGTGGCACTAATAATAAAACCCACACCAGCCTTCCAGTCTTCACCAGAGGGCAAACCTGAATACTACAACAGCAGTTAGAGAAACAAGACATGAAATTCTAAACAGAACTAGGTAAGGGGAACCAAAAACTGTATATAAACTCTGCCCACATTCCTGGCCAATCTCTGAACAGACGCCACACAATCAAACTAAAAGAAACAAGATTCAGGGAAAGTTAACAATATGAACACAAAAACAATGCCCTTTGAAGGAAGGTAACAAGATTCAGAGTCTGTCAATATAGTATACTTACATCCTAGGGTCCCAAGTCCACATATGGTAAGTGCATTTCTGGAATCCCATCATTTGAGAGGCAGAGGCAGGAAAATCACTGCAAGTTCAAGAACAGCCTAGTCTACACAACAAGCTCTAGGCTAGCTAGGATGTAACCATAAAATCATTTCATTGCTACTTCATGACTGTAATTTTGCTACTATTATGAATCATAATGTAAGTATCTGTGTTTTCTGATGGTCTTAGGTGACCACTGTGAAGGGGGGTTGTTCAACCCCAAAAGGCCTCATGACCCACAAGTTGAGAACAGCTGTCCTAAGTGGTGTTCCCTACTAGGCCAAAGCTTGAATATCAAGAACTACCACATTGTGTCCTTTTAGCATAACTGAATGAACTACAGTGAGCACACATCTACTGAGGTAGATAGCATCTTAGATTTGGAGAATTTGCTCCATTTGGTAGGTAATATGACAAGCTATCAAATTGTGGCCCTAAAGCAGGACATTTCAAGATTTTGATGCAGCAAACCTGGCAAGCCATAGCAAACAACCCAAGGCTGATGGAGCTAGTCTAGCATAAAAATCTGAGCTTACATCATATTTTTAAAGGATCTGTGAACCAAAACCTACATTAAACCTTCTCCAGGGAGCATTATTACCTGTCTCAGACAAGGAACAAACCACAGCAGACTCATTTAACACAGACTCTTGTAAATGCTACAAATCTCAAAGAGGGGAGGTGGAAAAACAGACAAAAAATAAAATAAAAATTAAGATGGTCATACTGATTAACAGAGGCATATAGAAATAAAAGAAAACAGGGGGACAGTCAGTTCTCTAGTGAATGCAACTCCAGACGAACCTTGAACCTCCAGTATTTGAAGACATTTTAAAGAGCTGCGGTTTGTCTCTTTAACTGTGATTTATGTGCTATCTCAAGCAAAATGCCATATGAAAAGAAAAATCACATACACAAACTTTACAGCAGAACAAAACGAACTAAGGATGACATGCATAAGTGCCCTGCTCTAACTTTTACAGAGACAGGAAGGTGAGACAACTTTACTCATCCCACACTGGTCATGTATTTAGTCCTCTCCAATGGGCAAGTTAATAAGGAAAAGTTGAGTCAAAACTGTTAACTTATTTTTGCCTGTATAGGTATGTGTGCCATCTGTGTGTCTAATCTCCAGAGATCCCAAAAGAGTGTGCTAGACCTCTGGAACTGACACTACAGGTGGTTGTGGGCCACCATGTGGGTGCTGAGAGCCGAACCTACTATGTCCTCTGCAAGAGGAAGTGCTCTTAACCTCTGAGCCACCTCTCCAGAGACAGAAGCAGGAAGATCTGAGGCCAGTCTGGTCTACAGAGTGAGTTCCAGTCTAAAAACCCTGTCCCAAGGCTGGGCAGTGGTGGCGCATGCCTTTAATCCCAGCACTTGGGAGGCAGAGGCAGGCAGATTTCTGAGTTCAGACCAGCCTGGTCTACAGAGTGAATTCCAGGACAGCTAGGGCTACACAGAGAAACCCTGTCTCAAAAAACAAAACAAAACAAACAAACGAAAAAAACCCTGTCCCAAAAACCAAAAGGGAAAAAAAATTAACTTATTTTCATTGTGTATGTGTGTGTGCGTGTGTGTGTGCGTGTGTGTGTGTGTGTGTGTGTGTGTGTGTGTGTGTTAATACTGATTCTTTAGAGGTTACTAACATTGACGCATCCCAAAAAACTTTACAAGTCTAAGGTATAATGTCTAGGTCAGAGACTGCAATCCATTCACAGCAAAATTTAATGTTACTGGCAAGTTGTCTAGAGATTGCATTATCAGTCTTTTCTTACCAATTAATTCTTTCCAAATTATACATAATTGGTCCTGACAATGGAGAAAAAAACAGATTTTGCTGTCTGGGATTTTATTTGTTTTTTTTTCAAATGAGCTTTTTTGGTGTGGTCTCATGTATTCCACCCAGTCTAGCCTCCAACCTATGTCGCCAAAGATGACCTTAAACTTTTGATCTTCCTGATTCCCCCTCCCAAATGCTGCAAGTGCAGGTGTCTGCCACCACCCTGCTTTCAAATGTGGTTATTTGAGATTTAACATTTAGTGCCATCTAGCATAAAAATACTTCTTAAAGAAATACTCAACAGTATAAAAGTTTTTTTTCTTTTCTTTTTGGGTTCTTTAAAGATAGATTTGTTTGTTTGTTTGTTTATGTATTTAATGTATATGAAACACTGCAGCTGTCTTCAGACACACCAGAAGAGGGCATCAGATCCCATTACAGATGGTTGTGAGCCACCATGTGGTTGCTAGAAATTGAACTCAGGACCATCTGGAAGAGAAGTCAGTGCTCTTAACTGCTGAGCCATCTCTCCAGCCACCTCTTTTTAGGTTCTTGAAAACAAGTCTAAGAAACTGCAGAAGCCACACACATTCTAATTATAATGCAAGTTTTCTTAAGGCAACAGCAGCCACATTAGCCACTTTATCATGAACTAACATGACAACAACAAAGCAAAACAACACACCTGAAAACAAACCTCTCTGCCACCAGAGCAACAGAAGTGGGCTGCAGACAGAGCCCTGGGGAAGGGATGCAGGCTCTATGCCCTCCCTATATGCTGCCCTTTGCAGCTCTACTTTGGCTATTTCTCAATTACATCCTTTAGAATAAATGAATACTATTAAATAAAGAACCCAACAAATACTAGCTCCTTTTTCCCCCAAGCACTGCTCTGCTCTATGTATGTCCCTTCCAAATCTGTAGTCCTGAAAACAAAAGCCAGGAATGCCCTAGGAGTTCCTAAATGCTTCCCAAGAAAGAACCCTCCATTATATGGAGGTGGCAACACATAGGCACTTCACAGAGCATAGAGCAAAGCAGAACCCAAGGCAGCCAATTTGGCTTGACTCCTCTGAATTGAAGCCCTATCTCTTCGCCCTACTAGATGTAAAAGAGCTTAAACCGAGGCTCAAGAGAACACACACCTTTTGACAAGCCTCTTCTTCCTCCTAGCACATAGGAACATGTGCCTCTGATCCCAGCACTTGACAGACAGAGAAGCTGGCAGATCTCTGTGAGCTGGAGGCCAACCTATTCTACAAAGGGAGTTCCAGAATAACCAGGGCTACCCAAAGAAAACATGTCTCAAAAAAACCAAACCCAACCAAACAAAAAAAAACAAAAAAAAGCCGAACAAACAAGAGTGCCTAGTGTTAATGTGCCCTCAATGACAAAAACAAAAAAACAAACAAACAAAAAAACCTTCTTTGTTCTTACCATTTTTTATAAAATTATTAATTTAAAGCAAAGATTCTAACCACTAAAATTTCATGAATTGGTACTATCAAAACACAAACCAGCACTTGTTTCACAAAATGTTCATTTAAAACACTGTACTAGTCTTTTGAAAGCCTTGTGTTTCAAGCCCAGCTGTGAATTGGAAATGGTTCTTTCACTCTGTAGAATACCAAACAACAGCCAACAACAACAAAAAAGTAATCCAGCCAGTAATAGAATAGTTACAGCAGGGTATTTTAAAGGGTTTGCTCTGAATTATCCATCCAAACATGAAAAGTAAAATAATGTGGCTTTTAGAAGGAAACACAGAAGAACTTTCTTACCTTGTAATCATTGCAAAGATACAAAGTAACAACACTACACAGAAAAGGAGGAAAATGATAAACTCACAATGCAATGGTTTTGTTCCTTCAAAGTTTCTAGAACCAGAAAGCAGGGATTAGAAGATACCTGCAATATAAACCACAGACTCCCACCTAGAACATAGCAAGAATTCCAGTAAATAAGAAAAATTTTAAGTCCACCTAAAAACAAAAATAGCAAAATTATCAAGTTCCTTCAAAGCTACATACAAAGCCAATTATACCTAATTGCAACAATGGCTAAAATGAAAATAGAAGAGGTGTACAGGTGAGGGCAGGACAGACCTTCATGTCATACATAGCTGGCAGGAATGTCAACTGGCACACTAGGTACAATAGCTATAGAAGACTCTTCTGCCAGGCAGTGGTGGCGCACGCCTTTAATCCCAGCACTCGGGAGGCAGAGGCAGGCAGATTTCTGAGTTCGAGGCCAGCCTGGTCTACAGAGTGAGTTCCAGGACAGCCAGGACTACACAGAGAAACCCTGTCTCAAAACACCAAAAAACAAACAAACAAAAAAAAGACTCTTCTGAGCCTGTCCATGGTGGCACATACCTTTGATCCTAGAGCTTGGGACTTGAGGCCCACTGGTCTAGACAAGTTCCAGGACAGCCAGTACTACACAGAGAAACCTTTTCTCAAAAAAACAGAATCAGAAACAGAGAGATGGCTTAGCGGTTAAGAGCACTGACTGCTCTTCTGAAGGTCCTGAGTTCAAATCCCAGAAACCACGTGGTGGCTCACAACCATCCATATTGAGATCTGATCCCCTCTACTGGGGTGTCTGATGACAGCTATAGCAAGCAGGGCCAGAGCAAGCGGGACCGGAGTGAGCAGGACCAGTGTGAGTGAAAAGAAAAAGTGTCTGAAGACAGCTACAGTGTACTTACATCTAATAAATAAATAAATCTTAAAAAAAAAAAAAAAATCAACAATGAAAAGACTCTACTTACTAATGCTAACTGTCTATATACCAACACCCAGCAATTCCACTCCTACATACATTCCCAAAAAATCTAAAGGCATATTCATATAAAAGTACATGTGTGAAGTGAATCCTAATAAAATACTCAACAATACTCAATACTCAAAAGCCTAAAACTACCCATGGGCCTAGCAAATGTAGAATGCAAAGATAAAATATGACAAAGTGAAACAAGGGAAAAGCATACAAAAGTGAGAATGAACAATCTAAAACTACAAACAAACATAAGTGTCCAAAAACATTCAAAACACAAGCACTGGACTATAGCTCAGCAATAGAGCACCTGCCTAGCTGCTGGAAGCCTTAGATTCAATCCATGATACTGCCAGAAAAAGAAAAACGGCCCATGACAATTTAGAAATAAAACAAAGACCAAAAAGAAAAAAAGAACCCAAAACACAGAAGTGGGTGTGGTGGTACACCCACTTACTCCAGTAGTAAGGAGGCTAAAGCAAGACAGTATCAAGGTTGAGATCCACCCTAGGCTACAAAGCAAGTTCAAAGCCAAACTGAGATGTAGAAGGAAATCCTGTTTCAAAAACTCCAAAAGACTGCAGGGTAAAATTCTAAGGTGTCGGCAACCTGGCTATACTCAAGTTGCCAAAATACTACCAGAGTACACATTTAATGTGTATCTATTTCAGTGGCTTTTGATTTAAGTGAGAGTCAACTCTAGATTCTGACCTATCTACATGGGAATCCCCATCTTTCCTTATGATAGCTGTTTAAGCTTAGGCAAGTTTCTTAACTGTACCATCTTAGTCTATAAAATGAGTATAACAAAACTTCCCTCTCATGGTTACAAATAAGCTTGAATGAAAGAATGTAAGAGGAATTACTACCCAGTCCCTACTTCTCATCAATGTCAAAACTGCACAGAAAGTTAAGAGATGATGGGCCAGGGAGATAGCTTAGGGGTAAAGGTGCTTGCTGCCAATTGAAACCCTTAGTTGGGTCCCCAGAATGCTGTGGTAGAAGAAAATTGATCCCTATAAGCTTCTTCTGAATGCCACACAGACACCATGGCATGTGTGTACACATATATGTAATTTTTTAAAATATTTTTAAAATTAAGGGATGGAAAATAAAAATGTTAGTAAATGTGATCATTTAACAAATGCCATGTGCTAGGTACTGTTCCAAATAATTTAGTATTAACTCATTTTAATCCTCATAACTCTATAAGCAAAGTTGTGACTCTACCTAACAGATTAGGAAACTGAACCAAAACAAGCAAACTGCCCATGGTATGCAAACAGTAACAGGAGGAGCTGGGTTTCTAACCCACAGACTCAGGTGACAGATCTAAGCTCCAGGCTATAACACCTCCTTCAGATCCCAGGATAGACCTCGGCTTTGAAGGAATGAACACATCACATTACCTGGGGGGGGGGGGGGGGGGGGGGGAAAAAGAAGAAGGGGCCCCGGGGGGGGGGGGGGGGGGGGGGGGGAGGTCACAAGAGTTAAGGGACCCCAGGTATACAGAGGTTAAAATCATGCCCTTGCAGAGGTCCCTGTACCTACGTTAGGCAGCTCACAACTACCTGTAACTCTAGCTCCAAGGGATATGATAACACAGGCACTGAACTCACATGATATGTGTGTGTGCATATATGTCTGCAATCGAAAATAGTAAGTCATTTACATTTTAATAAATAATAATTTTAAAGAGTTAAGAAACCCCAAATTCAAGTCTTATTCACACAAGCCAATTACAAGAACTTTAACATGTTTCTCAGAGAGCTCCTAGTCATGATTTCTAGTCTGTAAAATGAGATTCAGAAATTCTACCTGCTCTTGCTTCTCCTGCATAGGTTCCAAATCCTGCTTGCTTTAAAAGACAGAGCATAAATCTAGACTTAGCAATGATTGTGATGACAGCTACCAACAATAAAAACAGTACCTGATTTTTTTCCTAAATCACTGAAGTTGCTAAGGAAATACTTATATGATGATCTAATCCACAGACGTTTGACTTTTACCTGAGTTATATTGCTTGTGACAAAATCATATCTAAGTTTTGTTGGTTTTGGGGAATTTGGTTTGGGTTTAGGTTTTTTGAGACAGGGTTTCTCTGTATAGCCATGGCTGTCGTGGAACTCACTCCGTAGATCAGGCTGGCTTCAAACTCAGAACCCCTGCCTCCCGGGATTAAAGGCATATGCCAATGCCACCACCTGCCTTACGTCATTTTATCTATTCTCAAATCCCGTTTATCTCTTAATACCAAGTACGGTAACAGTAACGCACAGGTAGCCTACATCTCCTTTTTCCCTGACCATTCTTCCTAGACTCTCCTTTATTCTTATTTCTCGTCCACAACTGACACAATTCAAGCTCTGCCTTTGGCATCCTGAAGGGGTGTGTCCACATCCTGATCCCCAGCATCTGTGAATGCTATCTTATTTAGGAAAGGATCACACAGACATAATCATGATCTAGAGATGAGATCAGCATAGATTAGCTGGGTGGACTCAACAGGCAATAGGAATCCCTACAGGCAAATAAAGGAGAAGACACACTAAAGGGGGACAGGAAGATAAGAGATGGGAGGGGTGTGGTCAGAAGCCAAGAATGGCCAAAGACAACAGAAGTTAGACGCAGAAGCCAGGAATCATTCTCTGAGAATCTGTGCCACTGATACCTGGATCAGGAACTTGCAGCCTCTTGGGGGGGGGGGGGGGGAGAGACCTGAAAGACTTTATTGTTTTAAACCTGGACAGTTGTGGTCATTTGATGTGGAGCCCACAGGAAACTAATGTCCGTTCCAAACCACATTCCTTTATCCTCCCCTCTCCCATAACAAATTTACTTGCCATCTAAGGGAGAGCTTTAATTACCCTTCAACTGCATCCTATCTCAATTTTACCAAGGCAAAAGGAGAAATTATAACAAATATATACTGATAACTCAATAAAAATATAAGAATCTCACTATGTTACCCAAACTTAAATCAAATTTACAAGCTTCCTGCCTCAGTCTCCCCAACTGCTAAGATTATAGGAAAGTATCACCAGGCTCAGTTCTGCAGGCGTTGTGGCTGCTTGGGTGGGGGTGGGGACAACCTTGAAGAAGTTAGTTTTCTCTTCCCATTATGTAATTCTGGGGACCAAACTCAGGCCATTAGGCTTGAAAGCCCTGAAGACTCCTGGCCATCGTTTTTAACATGTAGAAACATACTTGAATCACTAGGAAAAAAATATTCCTGACAAAGAGTTTAAATAAATCAGAAAAAGATCAAAGCCACAATAAAAATATGAACAAAATACCTGGACAAGTAATTAACAAAGAAATGTAAAAACTGTAAGGAATACCGGGGGGGGAGGGGGGGTTCAGCTTCACTAATGACTAAATTCAGACAATTTTCTTCCCCAGGCTTGAAAATGTTCTTTAAAAGCAATTAACACATTAGAAGCATTGTCCTAGTTTGGGCTACTATTCCTGTGACAAACACCAACTTGGGGAGGAAAGTGTTTACTGAGCTTACACTTCCACATCACAGTTCATCATTGAAGTCAAGACAAAACTCAAATCCTAGAGGCAGGAGCTGATGCAGAGGCCATGGAAGGATGTTGCTTACTGGCTTGCGCCCCTATGTACAGTCAGTCTGTTTTCTTATAGAACTCAGAATCATCAGCTGAAAGGCAGCCCTACTCACAATGGGCTGGGCCCTCCCACATCAATCACTAATTACAAAAATGCCCTTACAGGCTTGCCTACAGCCATATCTTATGGAGGCATTTTCTCAACTGAGGCTCCCTCCTCTTGACTCTAGCATGTGTCAAGTTGACATAAAACTAGCCAGCACAAGCTGAGAGAAACAGTTATGTCAAAACTGTTAGAGAAAGGGCTGGAGAGAAAGCTCAACAGTTAACAGCACTGAATGCTCTTCTAGGGGGCTGGGCTTCAATCTGAAGCACTTACATAGTGACTCACAACAGTCTATAACTCCTATTCCAGAGGACTAGACACTCTCTTAGGCAACATACAGGTAAATCACCCAAACAACTTAATTAATTAATTATGCATGTATACACATATAACAAAACCTTACAGCATCTAGCTGGGCTGTGATCACACACACACATGTGCATGTAACATGTATCAAGCCATATACTCAATGTTGGTGTTTACTTTTTTCTGAGATAAAAAATTTCAAATTTGCCAGGCGTGGTGGTGCACAACTTTTATGGATCTCTGTGAGTACAAGGCCAGCCTGGCCTACATAGTGAGTTACAGGACTATATAGAACCATATAGTGTATACAGGACTCCAAAACAAAAAATAAAGTACAAATACCAAAGGAACCATGTAAATACATCAGAATGCTTCCAGAGCTTGATTCTGAATAAAGGAATCATGAAGTTACTTCTCAATTCTTCTATATTTACGAAGTTCCCATGAGAAGTGTGTGTTTTGAAACTTACTGGAATCTTTTTGGTTTTGTTTTTGGATTTGACTAACTGCTTTTTCTTTTAGAACAGGCTAGCCTTAAACTTGCTATGTAGCTGAGGATGACACTTAAACTTCTGATCCTCCTGCCTCCACCTTTTCAGTGCTGGTGTGTGCCAGCACAGAAGTTAGAGCAGTGCTAGGGATAAGACCCAGAGCTTTATGCAAAAACTCCACCAAGATGGCTACATGCCCAGGCTAAGTCCCTCAATATTTTATTTTTTAAAAATACATAAATGTTATTACACACAATGATGACTCTCCTTTCCCCCAACTCCAAAACAGGGTCTCACTATGTAGCTCTAGCAGTCCTGGAACTCACTGTGTAGACCAGGCTGACCTCTAGTGACCATCTGGTCTTTTCTAGCTCATTTCACAGTACAGCTTGCATTCTCTCTCCAGCTCCTGTGTTGACACAGAACCTGATGAGCTAAGATTCACAGAAGAGGCTGAATGGAGGATGGCAAGTAGGATGGGTGCTGAATGACTCATTAATTTCAATAATAAAAGAAAAAAGGTAAGGCTTTCACAGCACTCACTTAGCACAGCCCAACTTGCCCCAATAATTCTGTGCGCATCCGCTTATATTTTCTCCCTCGTGCAATCCTATTAACTAGTTCTGGCTAGTTTGCCTTTTGCAGCCTTATAACTGCAAGTGAAGTGGGAATAACCAACTCCAAAGCCAACTCTGCTGTTCCTCAGGTGCTTCTTTCCTCAGTCCCAGGCCTCCCTGAAGAACATGCTGCTGAGTAAATGTGGAGCTTTAGTTTCCCAACTGTGGCAGAGTGCTTATTCAGCATGCACAATGTCCTAGGTTCAAACCCCAACGCTGAAGGGGGAGTGGGCCACACTCTCATAATTAGTATAGTATATACATCAGGGATTGGCTGGTTTGATAAAATGTAAGTTTCTAAGCCCCATTCCCAAATTTTCTATTTCTAAAGGCAAAATATACAGCCTGGTCAGGTTCTCTGGTATACATCTGTAATCCTAGGAATTCATGAAGTTAACACAGTGATGTCTCCAGTTCAAAAACAGCCTGAAAAACATGTGAATTTACCTCAAAAAAAAAAAAAGATTGGGGGCGGGTGGTAGATAGATATATAATCCAACAGGTCACTGGATTGAATTTTATTTTTGTAGTAAACTCTGGGAGCTGCTGTAATTAGTCCAGAGCACACGCAATGAAAAACACTGGTCTACAATGCCCAACATCTTCCCATCATACTGAAAATCTCACTCACTAGCTCTATCTAGCCTCATTAACCTTTTGGACAGTTCTGTTGAAGAATGTAACTTTGAGCCAGGCAGTGGTGTCACACCCTAATCCCAGCACTTGGGAGACAGAAGCAGGTGAGTCTTTGTGAGTTTGAAGGTAGCCTGGTCTAGAGTAAGATCCAGAACAGCCAGAGCTACACAGAGAAACCGTGTGTGTGTGTGTGTGTGTGTGTGTGTGTGTGTGTGTGAGAGAGAGAGAGAGAGAGAGAGAGAGAGAGAGAGAGAGAATGTTTGGGGGTGGGGGTGCAGTATTTTAGAGGATAAGACATGAAATGGTCAAGAGTTTGTGCTAGCCTGGGTTACATGATCCTTTTTCTCAAAGTAAAGTATTGAATATCCACATCCGCCCTGGCCTAACACTTCTGATCCTGGCAACCCTTTCCACCCCCTACATGCTACTTATTTATAGTGTTCTTTATTCTTTCCTTTACTTTCTCTTTTAAACATACTCTTAGTATGTAACCCAGACTAGAATTCACTCCCAGGCTAGCCTGGAACTCTCAATCTTCTTGCCTCAACCTTATGTTTAGTTTTATTCAATTTTATTATTTAGTTAGTTTTTGACACAGTTTCTCTATGTAGCCCTGGTTGTCCTGGAACTCTCTCTGTAGACCAGACTAGCCTCGATCTGTCTGCCTCTGCTGAATAAAGGGCATGCACCACCAGGCTGAGCTATGTTTAATTTTTAATACCTGTCTCTCTCCACTTAAAAGAGCTCCACAAAGAGAATTTCACTCACTAACATGCCTTGTGTGCCTCAAATAGTGATTACAAGATCTTCAAGATTCTACAAATAAAAGCTAAATGAGGAATGAAAATCAAATAAAGACTAAGGTTGTGGTTATTGTTTACATTCACTAGCGAGGGACTAACCTAGAGTTTTGTGCATGCTAAGAAGTGCTCTTCTAGTAACACATCCCAGCCCACCTTTGAGGTCTTCTGGACAGTCACTGCCTCCAAGATACTCGATGTTAGAAACACATCTGTGGTGGTTTGAATGAGAGTTCCCCCTTAAGTTTCAGACATCTGAACACTGAGTCCCCAGATGGTGACTGTTTGGAGAGAATCGGGGGTTATGGCCTTGATGGAGGAAGTGTGTCACTGGGGGCAGCTCTGAGGATTCAAAGGCCTCATATCAGTTCTAGTTAGCTCTCTCTTGTTTGTAGTTCAAAATGTGAGCTCTTGGCTGCTACCTCAAATCCATCAGCATCAACTCTAATCTTCTGCAACTGTAAGCCCAAATAAGCGCCTTTTTCTGTCAGCTGCCTTGGTCGTCTTCATTATCACCACTGCCTGCAGTTACTGATTAAGATGTCTAACTCTTCAGAACACTATAAACGCCTAGCTGCCACCTAAAAGAGAGAGCAGGGTCATGTCACACACA
>JADRCH010000134.1:1204568-1259832 GCA_019843965.1 Rhynchomys soricoides
TATTAAGAACTGGGACCATTAAGGGGTGATTAGGAGTCCCAGTTCTTGGAAGAAACAGGCAGGAGGATCAGAAGTTCAAGGTCATCATAGTAAAAGGCCAGCCTGAGCTATATGAGATTACCTTTTAAAAAAAAAAAACTTAACAAACAAACAAACAAACAAAAAAGAGGTAATTGGGCCAGAAGTGCTGCTCTCTCTAATAGGATCAATGACAAATAAAAGAGGCTTTAATTAGTTAGAGCTCATTTGTCCTTCTGCTACAAGCAGATACAAGAAAACTATGCCCAAACCACTTTGAGCTGGGTCTCCTAAGCTTCATGACTGTGAGAGATGCATGTGTGCACTTTTTTTTTTTTTTTTTTTTCCAAAACAGGGTTTCCCTGTATAGCCCTGGCTGTCCTGGAACTCACTCTGTAGACCAGGCTGGCCTCGAACTCAGAAATCCGCCTGCCTCTGCCTCCCACGTGCTGGGATTAAGGCGTGTGCCACCACTGCCCGGCGCATGTGTGCACTTTATAGTATTCTCTTAAAGCAGCGCCAATGAGCAAGGCAAGTTCTGAAGGCTAGATATATAGTTCTCAGCAAGAAACTGGACAGGGCTGGGGATGGTGTACATGGGTAAGTGGTGGCCTGGTAGATGCAAGGCTCTGAGTCCAATCCCTAATAGGAACATGGGAGTGGAGAGAGGTGACTGAGTCAATAGAACTGGCTAAACAGAATCATTAAAGACACAGCCAGGCCTTGTGGAGTATGCCTGTAGTCACAGCACACTGCAGCCCAACGCAAGAGAGCAGAAGGTTGAGAGTATAGTCTGGGCTATGCAGCAAGGTAAAGACATGCTCATCTCTTTACTGTATTAATCATGGAATATCAGACACCAAAACAAAATGTTCTTCCCATCAATACTCAGTGTCAAGTCTGACTCTGGACTTTTGGATGTTTAAGAATTCAGGAGTTTTAACCACAGTCCTTGTTACTCTCTCTAACAGACCTCTCTCACATCCACTATTCAGCACTGCTACTCACTACTAGGAAAATTTAAAGTTCTGCTTATTACATTCCAAAAGGTTAAATATTATGCCTTACATCAGAAAACCAGTTAAGACCAGAAAAGAAGCTGCTTTCTCTCCATAATAATACAACAAACCAACATTAAGCACTTACTATATACAACCCGATGTCTTCCAGCCAAGTGAAGAACTCTGCCTAGCTGACTCTAGGTCAAGAGAAATTTCTAATATAGCTCTGTAATGTTTGAAGTTGTATAATGATCAGGATTTTATAACCAGGAAAAATTAAACTTCTTAAAAAAACTTATTGTATTTATTTATTGTGTGTGTGGGACACAGAACAAATAACTTTTGAGAATCGATTCTTCCCCGCACAATGTGGATTGCTTGACACCAGGCTTGGCAGCAAGCATCTTTACTTCCTGAGCCATCTCACTGGCTCAGAAAAAATTTTAAGCCTTTTAATGATCAAGTCAAATAAAAGTAGAAAAAATAATGGAAAAGACACTTTCCAAAAATTAAATCTCTAGGGTTTTTTTCCAATATTAACAGTATATAACAAAATTAATCCCTAGCTACATAACTAGGCTAAGCCAATGTTATAATGTCATCATTTACAAGTTACAAAACAAGGAGCTGGAGAAATAAATGGCTTGGTGATTAAGAGCACTGGCTGCTCCTCCAGAGGACCCTGGTTCCATTCCCAGTGTCTACATGGAGCTGACAACCATCTACCCACTCCAGTTCTAAGACACCTGACATCTTCTTTGGTCTCCAAGAATACCAGGCACATGTGTAGTACATAAGTGCAGACAAAACATTCATGCACATAAAATAATAATAAATTTCAAGGTTTTTTTATAATTACAAAAAAATAAAAAGAGCATCAGAGATGATAGTCTGATTTCAAGAACAAATTCAAGATTTGACAGATGGTTCAGTGGTTAAGAGCACTGGAAAAGGATTGGGTTCAGTCCCTAGCATCCACATCAGACACACACAATTACCTATCACTCCAGTTCCAGAAAATCGGTGCCCTCCCTCTTCTGGCCTTAGTGGGCATGGCATAAACATGATACACACAGAGGCAAGCAGACAAACATACAGACAGATATGCATAAATAAATAAATTAATTAATTAATTAAAAAAACTAAACATTTTCTTTCTTTCTTTTCTTTTTGGTACTTTTTATGAACAAAGCTATTTCACTGATTTCTCTTTTCAGTATATTTGTCATTCATATAGGGCAGCTAATGTTTCTTCTAATTTTGTAAGGCATCAGATCCCCTGGGACTGGAGTTATAGCTGGTTGTAAGCTGCCATGTGAATGTTGTGGATAGAACATAAGTCCTCTGAGAGAGCAGTCAGTGCTCTTAACCACTGAGCCATTGTTCCACCCCAATAGAACCAATTCTCTAGATATTCCTGAAATGTCAGCCTAATGTATAATAAAAAACAAGTGTAATTTGCTATTGATGAATTTAGCTACTTACTATCTTATGAACCTGGCCTTGATTATTATTTCTAGGTCATTTTTTCCTGTTTCTAGGACTTAAAAATCCTCAAAGTTTTCTTAGTTATTTCAAGATCACACAAATCACAAGCAAACCCCTGACCACCAACACAGAAGACAAAAACTGCACACTACACCAAAGGACTTCTGAGGTTAGCAGATACAAATCCTGTTCTTTCGTCTTCAAAGAAAACAGACCACATGCAAAAAGTCTGAAACATCCTGCAAGCACAGAGACAGTGAGGGGTGAGGGGAGGAAACACTAACCTTAGAACCAAAGTCCTAGTCACTTTTTGATCTAAGATTTCCAGAACTGATATGAGAAGGGAGAGAATAAAAACCAGCAGCCGGTCTTCCCAACTGTACATAAGGAAACAAGCCATCTGTCTGATCTCCTGACACTGCACCTCTACTCAAGTACTAACTAGAGACTGAACCACAAAAGCCCACATGTCACGTCATGCCTAACTCTGTGATTCAAATCACTAGTCAGATGCCCCTTAATTAAAAAAATAAGGTCACATCAACAATGAGACAGCAGACAGAGACTTGGATTCTAACATTTTGTTTTGTATGGTTTGAGACAGTTTCTTTGTGTAGCCTAGGCTATCCTAGAACTCTCTATCTAGACCAGGCTGGCCTTGAATTAACAGAGATCAGCCTGCTGAGATCAAAGGCATGTTTTGTTAACTTTTGGTAACACTGAACAGAAGAATTTATTTAAAGTGAAAGGAATAAAAATGGTTTAAAAGTACACTGCAAATCTCTAAGGTCATTTAGAAATATTAATCATTACCATCTAGCAAAAGTGGTGAATCGTCTCTGACTTCTAGCTCTTGATTATTTTTTTTTCTTCTATGACCAATATACATGAACTCGTGATCATATTTTGCACACTGGGAAGGTTAGAATTCAAAGTATGCTAAATGACAGCAACCTCCACAGACCTTCTCACTACTTAGACCACTCAGCATTTTAAACTAAAGCAGCTTGTCCCATCTATACAGTAAACAACAGACGAACTAGCAATCGTTTGCTTGTTTATTTGTTTGTTTTGTGGCATAGTCTCTTTATGTAGACCAGGCTATCTAGAACTCACTATGTAGACCAGGCTATCTTGAACTCACTATGTAGACTAGGCTATATAAAACTCACTATGTAGACCAGGCTATCTAGAACTCATAGACCTGTCTCCCTCTGCCTCAGGCATACCACACCATGCCTGCCCTGGCCTGTCCTGGCCTGTCCTGGCCTGTCCTGGCCTGGCCACATTTTGACCTGACTACAGTGATCATCTTCATTGACTGAATTCAGAATCACCTATGACACAAAGATCTGTATGTCTTCAAGGATGTTTCCAGAGAGGATTAACTAAGGTGGGGAGACCAACCCAAAATGCAGTTAGAACCATCCCTCAGCTAGAGTTCAAGCCTAATTTTAAAAAGGGAGAATGTAAGCTGGGCGCCAGAGCTGCCGTCGCTTTGCTTCCTGGCTTCAGATGAAGTGGCCAGCGCCTCATGCTTCCACCACAATAATTTCCCTGCCATGATGGATCACGCCCGACTGTGAGCCAAAGTAAACTCTTCTTTCCTTTAGTGGCATACCCTCTTACTGTCCCCCATCCTGCACCTCACAGACTCATACTCCAAGCTAAAATCAACAACTGGCAGGGCACAGTGGTACATACATGCCAGGTTTGTTTGTTTTGTTTTTTTAAAGATTTATTACATGTAAGTACACTGTAGCTGTCTTCAGACACACCAGAAGAGGACATCAGATCCCATTACAGATGGTTGTGAGCCACCATGTAGTTATGGGATTTGAACTCAGGACCTCTGGAAGAACAGTCAGTGCTCTTAACCACTGAGCCATCTCTCTAGCCCCCCATGCCTTTCTCCAGAGGCAGAGGCAGAGGCAGAGGCAGATAGATCTCTGTGAGTTTGAGACTAGCCTATTTTACATAGTGAGCTCTAAGCCAGTCAAGGCTACATAGCAAACCCTACCTCTAATAGTAATAATAACTATTATTATTACTATTATTATTATTATTATAAATTAACAACTGGGCCAGCAAGATAGAATGTAAAGGCATTTGCTGCCAATTATGATGATCTGAATTTGATCCCTGGAACCTATATGGCAGGAGAATCAACTCCCAAAAAAAGAAAGGATATTAGGCAAAGAAACTATTTTCAACCTAGGAAGGAAGGAAGGAAGGAAGGAAGGACGGACTGAACAGAATACAGGAGAACGTGGTTTAAGCACCAAACATGGACTCAGGATCTCCTCCTAAGAGGAGCAGAGCCCAAAGTCATTAAAGTAAAACCCACTCACTTTCCAAGTGATCCTCACCACCTGACCAGTGTTCTACCAAGTCAGTCTCTCTAAACAAATTCTGTATGTGTTTGAAATTGTCTTAGGCTGTTTATTATTTCCAGACTCCTTCTTTGTTCTACCTTACAAAAGAAACACATGACCTTACTTTGGAAGTATCCCCCCATTACAGACAGCAGCCTTGACTTTAGACAGTCAGAAGCTGGAAGTAAGCCATCAGGATAGGAGTTTCCTGTAGCTAGTAAGCTAGGCTTCAGGGCAGAGACACAGATAATGATTATAAGAGAATTGACCTGGAACCCACCAGACTGGTAGAGAAGATCAAAGTACATTTCATTCAATCAACTCCCAGTTTGAAGAAACTCTCTCACCAAATATGTGTTGTGGTGGTCATGTTTCTGGAGATTGAACTCAGGATTTCATGTATGCTAGGCAAGCATTCTACCACTGATTCACATACCCAGTCAATTCATCAACTTTCTGGGAGGTGGGGAGGGGTGGAGAGTAGAGATGGAGGGGGACTAGTCTGTCTATATAGCTCAGGCGGAGCTGGAACTTGGGATGTACTTACTGCCTCCACCTCCAGTGATAAGATTACAAGCATGCACTGCCACTCGCCTCTCAAGCTCCATCTCTATAAAATGAGAGACAGTCTATTTCTTTTAAATAACACCTCCTTCTTTAGCAGTCAGGAATCAAAATCCACATCACACAGGCAGGATAGATGTCTATAACCAAAATGACGTTCAGCCATTTCGGGTGGTCATACTGTAATCATAGCACTCAGAAGGCTGAAGCAGGAGCATCACTGTAAGTCCAAGGCCAACATGGGCTACATATTAAGTCCCAAGATAGTCTGCCTGTGCTACAGAGTAAAACTCTATCTCAAAGTAAAACAGAACAGAAAGACTATTGTTGGGAAGCCGGGGATGCTGGTGAAAAGATTAACTGGTGGTGAAATTCTGGGAAACAAACTAGCAAGCAGTTGCTCAAAAGACTAAACCACGTTTCCATATGACCTAGCAATTCCATTCCCAGGTACACAAGCCAAGGAAAACAACCATATGCCCACCAAAAACCATGTATGCAAGTGTTCAAATCAACATATTTATAATAATTAAAAAGTAGGAGCATCTTAAGTATTGGTCAACTAATACTATGTTTTATGTTGCAATATTAATCGGCCACAAACAAAAACAATAGAGTCAGGTATGGCAGTATACATCTAATTCAAGCAGGCAGAGGCGGAAGGGTCAAAGTCTCAAGGCTGGGCTGGGCTTCAATGAGCTTCTATCTCAATTAGGAAACAAAAAAATAAAAATCTGAGTTTGAATAAAAGGCCATGATGTCTACTGCTACCCCATCATACAAATATCTTACTTCTCCCACCCCCATCAGACTATTGTAAGGTGTAAGTAGAGGAAAAGACAAATGAGCTGTAGCACAGGAACAAATACTTTTTACCTTCCTCTGGACCTCGGTGTCTCATCTGTAAAATCAGAAGTTTATATGATCTCTAAGTATGCTTTCCTGTCTGACATTTCATGGCCTTTAAAGTTCCTATTTTATCTAGGTGTGGTGGAGCACAAATAAATCCTAGTTTAAGGATAGCCTGAGCTATCTACTTAAAAGAGTCACAGGCCAGCCTGGCCTACATGGCAAGACCTCATCTCCAGAAAGAAAAACAATTTTAATCTCACTGCCTAATACATCTAAGCATTAAGACCTGGCCAGTCCTCTGCTCTGGATTTTCTAGACAGAATTTTCTCTCTCTTCAAAGGGTGGCATTCTGAGATGGCTGCTGTGCACTCTTCCACTGTGGTGCCTTTCTTTTCATGTGACTCCAGCAATCTTACCTTTCAGCGCACACTCATCTCACAACAACTATTTACTGCATATCTAGACTTCTAAGATCCTTCGCCAGCTCAGCATAAAACACTGTAAACAGGAGGTTTCTCCCCTAATTTTAATTTTTACTTTCTGCTTTTTAAAAAATATGGTCTCACTAAACAGCCAAGCTGGTCTGGAATTCATACTCTCTCTACCTTCCAGATGATGAAATTACTTAGAAGTATTTTTTATTTTGGTTTCATTTTTTTAGATGTGGGTATCATGTAGCCCAGGATGGACTACTCTAGCTAAGTAGACAAGGACGACCCTAAACTTCTTTTTATTTTTTTTTTTCCCCGAGACAGGGTGTCTCTGTATAGCCATGGCTATCCTGGAACTCACTCTGTAGACCAGGCTAGCCTTGAACTCAGAAATCTGTCTGCTTCTGCCTCCCGAGTGCTGGGATTAAAGGCATGCGCCACCACTGCCCGGCGACCCTAAACTTCTAACTCTCCTGCATCTTGAACCTCCCTGGTGCTAGGATTACAGATGTAGACCACCATCCAAGCCTGTCGAAGCATCTTTGATTTGCTTTTTCTGGATATAGCTTGTTTTGTTTTGTGTGTTTGTGTATTCAGGAACTGCCAGAAAAACACAATTTAATTTAGTTAGAGAAAAGAACACAGGTTCCTCTCAGAAGAATCTGAGTGCAATTCCTAACTTCATATAGTTTCATGGACTATGACATCACCAATTTGGGAGCAATCAGGCAGGCTAAGGAGAGAAAATGCACCCTAGAGAGTCTCCGCATGGACTGCACAGAGTTATTTGTATTCTGTTGTGTTGTCCTCTGAATCCTCCCGGGTCATCCAGATTCCCCAATCAACCCACCAGAAATGAAAAGAAGGATGGAAAAAAAAGTCCCTCAATCACTGTCTGCCCTAACAAAGGCCAGCCAGCTATCGGCTCCATGGCCTTGGCGTCCAAATTTGAAAACACACAAGGCGCCCTTCTTACACATCACACAACTCCTCCCCTCCTTTCTCCTCCCAGTAGGGAAGCCAGATAATTAACACGTATTCATTAAAAGAGAATAACATTTCTTTTTGGTGAAAAACAGAATGCTTTTCAAGTTTCCAGGTCTACCAAGGAGCCTCTTTAGTTACAGTGCTGGTTATCTAATTTGCCGCAGGCACAAATACAGCCAATAGCAAAACAGTTCAGCCCATTCAACCCCAAACACTCACTAGTTTCCTTTCTTTGTTTCTTTTTTTCTTTTTTCTTTTTTTAAGCAGAGAATGACCTTGAACTTCAGATCTCCCATGAGAATAGGGATCTCACAGGCTTACACCACCTCTAAAGGCTATCTTTGCTTTACTAAGACCAAACAGCTACACAATTTAACAGACATTCAATACTAGTACACCATAAAAATAAGTTTCTTCTACCTTTGAGCTTCTTCTTTCATCCAGAAAAACTGTTATTTTTAACCCTTCTCAACATGTTAGTTTGCTTTTCTTTCTTCTTTTTGGCCAGTCTCACTATGAAGCCCATTCTGGCCTTAAACTTGTGGCAAGCAATCCTTCTGCCTCTGCCTCCCAAGTGCTGGGTTTACAGATGTGCACCAGTGACCACGTTACTGTTTTCTAAAGACCTCCAAAGAGACTACTGTGGTATAAGCATGCCACCAAAGAAGCACTGAACCAAGAGTCAAGAAATATAAGCTCTGCTGTCCTTCTGGGCCTCATTTCCCTCTCAGATCCTATCCAGCACCAAAACCTAGAACTGAATTTCAACAACTACATCATCCATGATTCTAAAGTTAATACATACGAAACAGATGACAACATCTGTCTGTGAGCTTGGAATACTAAAGCTAGAACAAAAGGCTTAGCTTATCAATCCATTACTACCTCAGGATGTTTTATAAGGCATCAGTGTCTCATATTTTTAAAAGACAATACAGTTTTGTCATCTGAAGTGTGCACTTTTTTTTTCGTAAGAAATACTGGAATTTGCCAGGTGGTAGTGTTGCACTCCTTTAATCCCAGCACCCAAGAGACAGAGGCAGGCAAATCTCTGAGTTTGAGGCCAGCCTGGCCTACAGATGTGTGTTTAATACAGCTAGGGCTACACGGAGAAACCTGGGGGGAGGGGGAGGAGGAAGAGGAGGAGGAGAAACAAACTGACTGGAGGTTTTTCTGGTAACAACAAAAACAACAACAAAAAAAAAAAAATGCAAAACTGGATATCAGTGACCACATCGTGACAGAAAAGTGGAGAGGAGTTTCCCTCATCAAATCAGCATGACATAACTTTAAAGTCTAACACTACAAGCCTGCAACCACTGAAACCTGCTTACTGGCCACCCAAAAACTTTTCAAAACTGTTGGAACTCCAATGCGGGCGCGCAGGAATTCACCGGGGATTTTATAATTCTTACACCTTCAAGCAATGGGTGCTAAATCTCAACAGGGCCTCACTGTCACTCCCCCATCACTTCCTCTTCGAAAGATAACTTGAGAGGCATCACAACACAGCACAACCTGTCCAACAAGACGTTGTCTTCATTCACAAATGACCATCGCCTGGTAAAGGACATTAACTTCCACAAAAAAAAAAAAAAAAAAGCTTGGGCCCGGGTACAAGTTCCTTCCAAGCGCCAAGGGAGAAACCATTCTTGGTGTAACCCAGTTCAATTTGTCACTTCGTGTCCGATCCAGAGGGACAGAGCTGTGGAGGAAAAGCCCGGGGCCTGGCCTGCTCAGGAGTGAGTTATAACGGTTTTGAGGAACTGGTCGCACCGGCTTCTTGGGAAGAAGCCAAATAAACTCATCAAGTTTTTGTTTTGATCTTTTGAAAAGTCTGGGTGGGACTAACTCTCACTAGGACGTGAGCTAACTTCTTCCCTCCCAAAAGGGTGCTAGAAGGCAAGCTTCCCTTCATTATGGACTAAGCCACTCGACCTCCTGAGCGCACACAGCGTCCGCGTCTCCCCAGGTTGCCGACGCGGCGACCACCGCGCGGAGGACAGCAGGCCCACGGGTCCCGCGTCCCGTCCCCACGCCCGACCCTCACCAGGCTCCCGGGACAAAGCGGGGCCCGCGGGCCCCAGCGCGTGCTCGGCGCGCACTCACCCGACAGCTCGTCCGGCTCCAGCCCAGTCTCGGTGTCCAGCCCGCAGATGACAAAATAGTCGGCGAAGCGACTGGGCGCCGAGCCCCCTCCGCCACCGCCGCTCATGGCTCCGGGCCGAGCGGGGCGAGCCGCGCGGAGCCGAGCCCCCGCCCCCGGCCGCCCGCCCGCCCTCAGCCGCCGCTCCCTCCGCCGCCGCTACCGAGGCTCCGGCCGCCGCCCCCGGGCCTCGCCGGGTCCTAGCGGCCGCCGCTGCCGTGCCGGGGCAGGGGGGCGCCGGGCCACCCCGCGCCGCATCCTGGACGCTGTCCTCTGCACCGCGGCCCAAGCAAGCCTGAGGAAGGGCGGAGAGCGGCCGCCCGCCCCACCGCGGCCCCCCACCCGCCGCCACCGCATGCGCACGCGCGTCCGGGCAGGGGCGGGCGCCAGGCGCAAAGGATGACGTGATGCTCTTTGGGCCCCGGGGGCCTGGGCTTCCAGAGCAGTCACCACTGAGTGGCCAGCGGTCAGCTGCGGGGATCCCGCAACTGCTGCCGCCTCCACGCGACTGCGAAACCCTTTAGAGACATCGGGTGCGGTGTGCGAAAAGAGTGGGGGCCATGCTGGTAAAGCTGAGACCTGGTTCGTGCTGGTTCGTGTCACCGGCATAGAGCTGCACAATTGGAACTATGAAGCCCACCGGTTCCTGCTCCTATACTGTCACCACAGAACAGCTTCTCCTTGTCACCTCTCCTCAGTGTCAGCTTTTTCCAATTGATCTGAGGAAACTCTGTTCTTTGGAGGGAGTGGGTCAGTTTATCTTGTATTTACCTTTAATTTGCAAATAGGGAAACTGAGGCTCAAAGAAATGCAAGAGACAAAACCTACACTTGGATCCTGTGCTAGCTCACCGGCAGTGAGCTTCTTCCATGCACCAAACTCTCCACCTTTCACGAAGCCCCAGAGGCCTCCCCCCAAACCCCCTTTCACGTTCTTAGAATTCTCCATCCATTCATCCATCCATCCTTCCTTCCTTCATTTATTCATTCATTTCTTCCTTCTAGTGAGACTTTCCTTGTAGGAGAAAAAAGGGTGGCTAAAACAGAGTGAAACTTACTGATCCTTGTCTCTTGTCTAAAGAACAGACCCTTTGATTTCATTTTCTACAGAAGCTGGGCAAATGTGTCTTTTTTGATGCTTGGTTGGTTGGTTGGTTGATTTGGTTTGGTTTGGTTTTTTGGATAGGGTCTCACTTGTAGCCCTGCCTGACCCAGAACTTGCTATGTACTTGTACTAACTTGACGCAACACTCTTACTTCTTCCTGCTCAAGGCCTTCATCATCACACCAGGCTCAGGCGGGTCTTTACTGTAACATCAGAGGTGAAGAAAAACTGTAGCGACTGCCAGTATGGGCTCTAAAAACAATCCCCCGGTTTGAATCCTGACTTTTTATAATGTACGATGTGATATTGGCAAGTTACTTATGTAATTTCTAAGTGCCAGCAGGCATGATTTTTGTGAAAGCATAAAATAAATGTATAGGTAAAGTGATGAGGATTATATCCAGAACATAGAAGGCATTCTGTAAATATTATACATCATCATTGTTGTTACAGAATGGTGTGCTCAAGGTCTGCTCTGGCAGGCAGCCAGCTAAGGACTATAGAAGGCAATTGGCTTCCCCAAGGGCTGAACCTGGGCTCTCTCCTGGGTTCTGTCCCCAGTATTTCTCTCAAGTACCATATCCCTTGGGGAGGTTGGTTAAGAGGTCACAGCCAACATCATTGGAAACCATAGCATCTGCTTCCTGTATCTAACCTGAACAGCTGGAAGAAATCAAGAGGAGAGGGTAGCTTTACAAAGTCCATCTGAAGTGATGCTACTTTATCCTACAGGCTTGGAACTCAAGAGTCTGTGCAGGGGGCTCTGAGAGCTTAATAAAGCAAGAAAAAGAAAGCCTCTTGGTGTTGGGTAATGGTCATGGAAGGCTTCTGGTGATCCAGAGGATCAAACGTGTGCCCACAACAAAGAGTGGAAAAGTCAGACATTTAGGCAGTATCTAGGAATGGGCTAATATAGAAGACAGGAAAGCCAGGTAGAGTGGAGCAAACCTATAACCCCAGCATTCTGGAGGCCAAGCAAAAGGAGTGTGAATCTGAAGCCAGCCTGGTCTTACAGTACAGACCGTCTAAAACAAACAAAATACAAAGTCAGAGAATTAAAAGGGATTGAAAACAAAGAGAGAGAAAGGTTGGGGCAAGAAAGGTTTCACGTGCTAGTTAATGTGTACAGATCAGGTAGAATTAAAGGATCACTCGGGGAAGATAGAGAGGAGACTTGGGGAAATTTTCAATTAAAAATAGAGAAAAAAACCAAACAGTGATAGCGCATGTCTTTATTTAACCCCAGCACTGGGAAGGCAGAGGCAGGCAGATCTCTGTGAGTTTAGAAACAGTTTAGTCAGAATTCCAGCACAGCCAGGGATACAAAGAGAAACTTTGTCTCAAAAACCAAAACAACCACCACAACAAAACAGGTTAAAGGGCTGGAGAGATGGCTCAACAGTTAAGAGCACCAGTTGCTCTTCCTGAGGTCCCGAGTTCAATTCCCAGTAACCACATGGTGGCTCACAACCATCTGCAATGGGCTCTGATGTCCTCTTTTGGTGTGTCTGAAGACAGTGACAATGTGCTCATATACATAAAAAGAAAAATTTAAAAAGCAAAAAAAAACACTGTAAAAATAGAGAAAAAAAAAAAAAAACAAAACAACAGACTAAATGTCCTCAGTTTAAAAGTTTTATCTAGCCAGGCAGTGATGGCGTATGCCTTTAATCCCAGCACTTGGGAGGCAGAGGCAGGCAGATTTCTGAGTTCAAGGCCAGCCTGGTCTACAGAGTGAGTTCCAGGACAGCCAGGGCTACACAGAGAAACCCTGTCTTGAAAAACCAGAAAAAAAGAAAGAAAGAAAGAAAGAAGAAGAAAAAGTTTTCTCTAGACTTGCCAGCTGCTAGAAGACCTCTCTCATACTAACTCAACACATGAAACACCAGTTGAAAACAAATCCATGCGTGTATTAATTTGCTCAGAGGCCCAGATTACTCAACTGGAAGGTGATCTCCTTTCTAGCAGGAAATATGCTTGGCAGAATGATTGCTTCTTAGAGAGTCAGAAGAAACATAGGTCTGGATATTACTAGTTAGTGGTTAAATCTCTGCCCCACTATTCCTAGCTGTGTAAAAGAGGGACACCAGTTAACCTCTCCCAGCCGAGAACCTCCCAACAGATTACAGTGCAGATTCAGAAATTAATTGAAGAATTAATGGAAAGGAATTTTAAATATTGATAGCTTTATAAGCTTACTTTGTTTTGTTTGAGACAGGGTCTCTCTTTATAACCCAAGCTGACCTGGAATTGCTTAAGGAGCTCAGGCTGCCCTCCAACTTAAAATGTTCCTACTTCAGCCTCCCAAGTGCTAGGATTATGGACATGTACCACCATGCATGACTATAATATACTATAAATAAGTATATCTTAGTTATGTTTATTTAACCTAAGTGTGTGTGTGTGTGTGTACATGCAATGGCACACATGTGGAAGTCAAGATTTAGGGGAATCTATTCTCTCCTCTCACGGCATGGGTTCTCAGGGGAGAACTCTAATCGTCAGATTTGGCAGCAAGCATCTTTGCCAAATGAGCCTTTTATTAGTCTAATATACAATATGTTTTTTATAAATGCAACCTGGGGTGCCCAATTCAGCATGAAGGATATTAGAAAGCAAGTGAATATCTGAGGGGACATAATTACAGAAATGAGTGTGAGGCAGAGTGTGTCTGGGATCTTCATAGAGCAATAAGGGGGCTAGGGTGACTTGAGGGGATTGGGATTGGGGAAAAGATAGTAAGTGATGCTACAAGTTCACTATAAAAATCACATTTCTCTTTCCACTGTGTGTAGAGCTGTCCCTCGAAGACACATGCCTTTTCTGTTTTCCTTGAATCCATGTGACCAGTTCTCAACAATGGCATGTTTATAGGAGTGTTTTCATGTAGCTCCTAGATCAGATCAGTTAAGAAAGAAAAACTTAGGACTGGAAAGATGGCTCAGAGGTTAAGAGCACTGCCTGCTTTCCAAAGGACTTGGGTTTGGTACCCAGCACTCACATGATGGCTACCATGTGTAATCCAAGTTCTAGGAAATCTGACTCTCTCTTCTGGCCTCTACTGGCATTGCACATACATGGAACACACATAGAGGCAAATCAGTATACAAACAAAAATTAATGTGGGTGCTGGGAATTGAATCTGGGTCCTCTGGAAGAGCAGCCAGTACTCTTAACTGCTGAGCCAACTCTCCAGTCCCATGAAACCCTAATTTTTTAAAAGAAGATAGTATTTAGGGACTGGAGAAATGGTTCAGTAGTTAAGAGCACTTGGTAGAGAACCTGGGTTCAGGTCTCAGCATGCACATAGAGGCACACAAACAACTGTAACTCTAGTCCCAGAAGAGCCAACCCCCTCTTCTGGCCTCTGTGGACACTGTACACACACTGTACAAAGACATGCATATACACAAAACGCCGTCTTAGTTAAGACATCTATTGCTGTAATGAAACACCATGACCAAAAGCAAACTGGGAGGAAATGATTTGTTTGGCTTATACTTTCACATCATCGTTCATCTTTGAAGGAAGTCAGGGCAGGAACCTGGAGGCAGGAGCTGATGCAGAGGCCATGGAGGAGTGCTGCATAATGGCTTGCTCCACATGACTCTTTATAGAACCCAGGACCACCAGCCCAGGGCTGGAACCACCCTCAATGGGCTGGGCCCTCCCCTATTGATCACTAACTAATAAAACCTTACAGGCTTGCCTACAGACTGATCTTAAGGAGGTCTTCTCTTTTCTCTTTCAGGTTTTTTGAGACAGGGTTTCTCTATGTAGCCCTGTCCTGGACTCATTTTGTAGACCAGGCTGGCCTCAAACTCACAGAGACCCACCTACAAAGGTGTGCACTACCACACCCTGCTGGAGGTGTTTTCTTAATTGAGGTTCCCTCCTTTTAGATAACTTTAACTTGTGTCAAGTTTGACATAAGACAATCCAGTACACACCCATACTCATAAAATCGAAGTTTTTAAAAATCTAAAAACAAAACAATCAGACACATAGTATTTGCTTTGCTCAAAGAAGAGTTCTGCTTGCATAAACAAAGGAATCCACCTATCCTTCACTAAGGCAGTTTGGTGTTTTGTTTATTTTTTTGACACAGTCTCACTATGTAGCCCAGGCTTTTAGGGTACAGTCTCTGGAGTGGTAATGTTATAGGCATGTGTCCCCATGCTTAGTGGTCATAGCCATCTCTGATTTTACCTAAGAAGTCATACTTATCTCACGTTCCCACTTGCCCCCAACACCTTACTTAACAGTACGCCTCCTGTCTCTCAACAACACATGTCCCAAAAGAATTGAAAATTAGGTCACACCCCCCAACACTACCTGCCCAGGCAAAGCTAAGCAGCTATACTGTGCTGACTGTGCTGCCTTTTACAGTTTCTTTTGAGACAGGGTTTCTCTGTCTAGCCCTGGCTGTCCTGGAACTCACTCTGTAGACCAGGCTGGCCTCAAACTCAAAAATTCGCCTGTCTCTGCCTCCCAAGTGCTGGGATTAAAGGCCACCACTGCCTGGGGCCTTTTACAGTTTCTAATGGATGGTCCTAACCATGGCCTGGCCCCTCCATGATCTTTTGTCAGGTGTAATCCCAGACTAAGTCTCATGCTGGGAAAACCCCCTTTGAGCCCCAGAAAATGAACACAGTCCATGTTTTTGTTTGTTCAATGATTTCTCTGAAGGCTCTTTCGAGGGAGGAGCCATTCTCTGCCATTATTATGGCAGCTCCATCTGGATCACTTTTGTTCTTACTATGAACTAAACCTCTTAATGAAACTCCTTTTTTTTTTAAGATTTATTTATTTTATGTATATGAGTACACTGTAGCTGTCTTCACACACACCAGAAGGCATCGGATACCATTACAGATGGTTGTGAACTATCATCTGGTTGCTGGGAATTGAACTCAAGACCTCTGGAAGAGAGCAGTCAGTGCTCTTAACTGAGCCATCTCTCCAGCCCAACTCTTTTTTTTTTTAGAGCTTTGATGAATGTTTTGTCTGCATATGTGTGCACTGTGTGTGTTCCTGATGCCTACAGAGGTCAGAAGAGGGTGTTGGAATCCTTGGAACTGGAATTACATGATGGTGAGCCACCCATTTGGGTGCTAGGAACTGAACCCTGCCTGGTTCTCTGCAAGAGCAACAGGTGTCTTAGCTACTGAGCCATCTCTTCAGCTACTTTGTTCTTGAGAGAAAAGTTCAGTAGCTTTGGCTATCTTGAAACTCTCTATGTAGACCAGGCTAGTGGTAAACTCTGAGCTCCACCTGCTTCTGTCTTCTGAGTCCTGGGATTAGAGGTGTGCACCATCACTGCCAGACTCCTCTCTAAGTAAGTGTCTCCTTCCTGTTTAAGCTCCTATTAAACTATTTGAATATGCTATTTGTGTGTGTGTGCACTTGCGCTTGAGGAAGTCAGAAGTTACTGACTTGCCTGGAGCTGGAGTTCCAGGAGGTTGTGAATCACTTGACTTGGGTGCTAGGAGCCTAACTCCTGACCTCTGGAAGAGCAAAAAGCTTGCCCAACTGATGAGTCCTTTCTCTAGACATATTTTTTTCTTGTTTCTTGTTTTGTTTTTCAGGACAGGGTTTCTCTGTGTAGTGCTGGCTGTCTTGGAACTCGCTTTGTAAACCAGGTCAGCCTTGAACTCAGAGATCTGCCTGCCTCTGCCTCCTGAGTGCTGGGATTAAAGGTATGTGCTGCCAGCATTGCCCAGTTTGTTTTTTCTAATGGTCTCCCACCTCATAGCCTGGTCACCATCGAGATGGAGGCCCTTTCTCTCTTAAGAAAGCTGATTCCTGGAGAGCAATTATGTGTCAGCTCCTTCGCTGACCCAGCAGCCACCTCTGCTTCATTCTTTAGCCACATAACTGACAGCCCAAGGAAGCTCCCCAAATCAGTCAGCCTCAGGTCACTTCTGATGCTGCAAACGAGGAAGGATGAATTGAGAAACAGGAACAAATGCTGATTACGTCACCAGGTGTTACAACTTCCCCCAAAGTAGTGTGCGAACATGTGAATGTGTGAATGGTTAAGTGTACCTCTGAGGTTCCTTTTCCTGTATGAGTGAATATTCAGGTATAGGACTGATCTTATAAGTAGATGTGTGCGTATGTGCACGCACACACGCACACATGCACTCTTGTTGATATAGGGTGGGGTGGTCAGACCCAGAAAGCAGAGGAGTATCTTTGGCTCTCGGAGCCCAAGAAACACTAACAGTTGCTTCTCTCAGCCCTTCCCCTCCTCCCATGTCCCACTGGACTAAAAAGCTTTTCAGAATCGGACCAGATGGTCTCTTGTGTGCTGCACCCGGCCTTTTCCTTAGACTGTGAACACAGTAGAACCGTTATTCTCACCAGCTTGGGGACAAGAGTGTCCTGGGAAAGGCGGGATGGCTTAGTGAGGGAGAAATGAAAGGCCTTGGACCAGATCCCAAAGGGAGATATATTTAGTTGTAGCTGAACTCTGAAAGATTTTTATAATTTTTGAGACAGGGTCTCACTATGTATCTTTGGCTGGTCTGGCCTGAAACTCTAAATAAACCAGAGTGGCTTCAAACTTATAGCTATCTACCTGTCTCTGTCTCCAGAGGGCTGGGGTTTAAAGGCCTATGGCACCACATTCCAATTCTAAAAGACTCTGAGACGGTGATGGAATTGTCATGCATCTTGATTGTAGTAATGATTACATTATGGCTCATGATAGACAAAACTCAGAACTACCCACTAAAAATAGTAAATATCATGAATCTGAAAATACATAAAACTTAATAATAGACTATTTTAAGACTTTTTGTGGTTTGGTCTTTTGAGATAGGGTTCCAGGTTGCCCAGGCTGGCATCAAACTCACCTCAGGTTGTAAATTAGTATTTGTGCCTCTTACTCCTAACACCCTGAGGGTAGCTCATAGCATAGGCTGCCTACTAACTTTTGTACAGACTGTTCTATCAGATAGGTCTCATTGAAGGCACCATTAATTTGCATAGTTACTGTAACCATCTTCCAACAGGTGGCAGTAGAGTGTCTGAACAGAGAGGCACCCTTTCCTTATACACAGCATGTACTCCTAGCAGGGCTGCTGGATATATGCCAGCATGTGGCTCATAGACAGGATAGATTGGCAGAGCTAAAAAGTCAGCATCTGTTCTGCTCTTCCATCACGGCTTTCTTTGTGCTTCTGCTCCATTCTCCTCTCACCTTTGACCCTCATCATCTGGTTGCTAGCACGGAGCTGGATATGGCCAGTGGGCAGGTAGCATCTATACCTACCTCTTTCTTCTATCCCCAGGGCCACCTTCATTGCCTTTCCACTCACGAACAGGGTACTGTGCTCAGAAGGGCCACACACGTGGTCTATAATATGTGATGAGAGACTAGTGCGTACAAACTGAAGCTCTGTGAGCCATGAGTGTCTTTTTTCCCCCCTGCCTTCATTCCTTTAAAAGTTCTTAAAACTATTAAAAGTTCATAAAACTATCTGAGCAGAAAATTCCAAGATCAGTGTGGTTTGGGGGAATTCAGAGATCCAAGCCCAGGACAGGATGATCATCTATGTCAACTTGTCCACCAAGAGTACTGAAAAATCTTACAAGGAATGCCGGCCAGTCCATTAAGGACCAAGGCATAGCCCACTGGCAGAGTGTAGATCAGGCTGAGCTCAAATTTACTACATAGTTAAGGAAGATTTTCATCCTCTGGATTATCCTGCTTCCACCTAGTAAATGGTAGGATTACAAGCAGGACCAGTTCTCGTAGTGTGGGGAATTAAATGCATGTCTGTGTGCATGCCAAGGCAAGCACTCTACCAACTGAGCCACAATCCAAACAATCCAACATCTCATTTACTGTTTGACTTCTTTAATTCTTATTCCCTTACTTCCTTATCCAGTATTGTTAAAGAGACTGTTGGCATACTGGAAGCTAAAGACAAAGGATCAGAAGTTCAAGGCTATTCTCAGGAACAGTAAACTCAAGGCTAGTCTGGAAAGTGTTTTGATACAGGGTCTCACTTTTGTAGCCGTGGGTAGCATAAACTTGGTTTGTAGACCAAGCTGGCCTCAATTCTGAGATCCATCTGTCGCTGTCTCCCAAGTGCTGGGATTAAAAGTGTGGGATCCTATCTAGCCTTTTTGTATCTCCCAGGGATCTGGTCCACTAATTTTCCTCCTCAGACACTTTTTATTTTATTTAAATAGATTTGTTATGTAGATGAGTACACCTGAACTGTCTTCAGACACACCAGAAGGCATTGGATCCCATTAGAGATGGTTGTGAGCCACCATGTGGTTGCTGGGAATTGAACTCAGGACCTCTGGAAGAGCAGTCAGTGCTCTTAACTGCTGAGCCATCTCTCCAGCCCCCTTTTATTTTTTAAACAAGATGTTATTTTGTAGTCCTGGTCTGGAATTCACAAAATCTTCTGCATCAGTTCTCAGGATTATAGGCACATACCATATATTTTAAATTTTAAAACAAAAATTGTGTTTTTGTGTCTCTGTGTGTCCCTTGGAGCTGAAGTCATCATAGATGTTTGGAAGACATAGGTGCTGGACTCCAAACTCTAGTATTTATGATGAGCAACATTGATCTTTACTGCTGAGCTATCTCTCCAATGGACTACAAGGCTTTAAGATTTATTCCTGTATGTATGTGTACTACATGGGTGCCTGGTGCCCACAAAGGTCAGAAAAGGACATTGGATCCTTTGGCAGTTACAAATGATTATGGGCCATGAGGGCCCTGGGAATCAAACCTTGGTTCTCTGCAGGAAAAACAAGTGCTCTTAACCTATGAGAAATTTCTCCAACCTTGATATACTTCTAAAACCACCTAAAATTGCTTCCATAAGTCTTTTTTTGCTTGATAGATCTGAGATACAGCTAGCTGTTCAAAATCCACTCCAAAACATCATACAACAGACTGTCCTATTACAATACTATCAGTGATGGACTAAGTTGATACCTGTGGTCAATTTAAAAGCCACAACACAAACCTTGAAGGCATTCATCAAATCTTTATTTAAAAGAGGCAAACCTGAGCCAGGCAGTGGTGGCACATGCCTTTAACTCCAGCACTTGGGAGGCAGAGGCAGGTGGATTTCTGAGTTCGAGGCCAGCCTGGTCTACAGAGTGAGTTCCAGGATAGCCAGGACTACACAGAGAAACCCTGTCTCGGGAAAAACAAAACAAAACAAACAAACAAAAAAAAAGAGGCAAACCTGGAATTTTGAGGACATGAACTCACCACCACCGTTTCAGATCTCTGGGCTTCCCACTCCAAATGTTCTCAACAGCACTTCTGGGTGTAGAACATTGACAACCTGGGGCTCTGCAATGCTAGCAGTCTTCAAAGAAACAGAAGAATTCCAGACCCAGGTTCTCCCTTATGCCACTAGGTACATAACAGGCTATCCTTGCCAGCTACTCTCCTGCAAACCACCGCCACCTGATGCCTTTACTCTCTCCTCTTGTTGCCTGACTGGGGACTGAGGGTGGCACAATACATGCAAGACAAGTACACTACTACTGAACCACAGTCCCAGCGACTCTTCCTTTTCTTCAAACTTTTTCAGTTTGTGGAAATCAGACCAACCTTACTTGCCATGGGCCATGTTTCCATTCTTAAAGAGATCATGGTTATCTGAGAGACAGAAAAGCCACCTCTCCAGCCCATTCTATGTTTTTTTGAGACAGGTTCTCACTATCAGCCTCATCAGGCCTTGAATGTTTGTTTCTCCAGCCACACTTAGTATTACAGGTAACTACCCCCACACCTAGTCTCTTTAAGTTTGACTTTGATTGTATTGTTTCCACAGAGGCTAACCTAGAAGTCTCGGACATGCTGGGCAAGCTTTACTACTGAGCTGTAGCTCAAGCCAAGAGATTTGAGAGACCAAAGAAGACCCTTCTGTTAGTTTGGGAGACAGGATTTTATTATGTAGCTCAGGCTAGCCTTGAACTTCTACTCCTTTCACCCCTACCTCTTGAGGGCTGGGATTCTAAATGAACCACCACACTGAACTCTTTTTTTAAACTTTGCTTTCATTAAAAAACTCATTCATCGAAGGACATCTGGGTTGCTTCCATTTTGGTCTATTATGAACATAGTTGCTAAAAAGGAAACTGGATCAGTCATTCAAGCATCACTGGTGGAGAACTTATTTCCAGTTTTTAAAATATGTAATTATTTTTATTTATGTTCATTACATGTATGTCTGTGTGAAGCTGGCAGAGGCCCTGGAACTGGAGTTATAGACAAGTATAAGCTGCCATGTGGGTGCTGAGAAATGAACCTGGGACCTCTGGAAGAGCAGTGGTGGTCTTAACCACTGAACCATCTCTCCTCCAGCACCCCACATACTGATCTTAATCTTATTTTGAAACACTTCTAATAGACTTACATATAGTTCTAAGAAATAAAGAAATCCTATGCACCCAGTTTCACCCACAGGCAGCATCTTGTAAAGATAAGGTACATCACCACCATTGATACCAAGACTCAGAACACCAGTCTAGTCCCCTGGTCCTCATTCTCAAGGCTTCATGAAAAATGATAATTTAAAAAGTTAGCTGGGCAGTGGTGGCACACGCCTTTAATCCCAGCACTCGGGAGGCAGAGGCAGGTGGATTTCTGAGTTCGAGGCCAGCCTGGTCTACAGAGTGAGCTCCAGGACACCCAGGGCTACACAGAGAAACCCTGTCTTGAAAAACCAAAAAAAAAAAAAAAAAAAAAAAGTCATTTATTAAAAAAAAAAATAAAAAAAAAAATCATATAGTTTTGTTTCTTAAACAAATGCTAGCCTGTTAATCTAGAACTTGCTTCTGGTCCTTTTGCAGGATTTATATAGGGCCTAAGTCACAGGTGTGCACCACTGGGCCAGGTTTATGAGGTGCTGTGGAGGGATGGAGATGTTGAACCTGGGGCTTCATATATAACAGGCAAATACTTACTAAGCTACACCCCACTCCTTATGCTCTTTGTTCTTAATGACTTACATCAGAATTTTTGAGGGAACCACCAATATAGTGGTAGAATGATTGTCTATAGTACACAAGAACCTAGGTTCAATTCCCAAGTTTTAAAAAAAATCCAAGTTAGACATATGCCTTTGATCCCAGCACTTGGCAGGCAGACACTGAGTTAGACACCAGTCTCGTCTACAAATCAAGTCCAGAATGGCCAGGCTACAGAGAAACCCTGTCTTGAAAAAACAAACTACCCAAAACAATAATAAAAAAATCAAAACAATTCTTTTAATCAAGATGTTTTTTAAGATGTACTTTGATGGAATAAATTTGACACATGCATGACACTTAAGTTTCTCCAGTGTAATCTACATTTTAGCTTACATTATTTAATTAATCTATTTATTCATTTATTCATGCTTTTTGAGGCACGGTTTCTCTGTGTAGCCCTGGCTGTCCTGGAACTTGATCTGTAGACCAGGTTGCCCTTGAACTCAGAGATTCACCTGCCTCTGCCTCGTGAATGCTGGGACTAAAGGCATGTGCCACTGTCACCACCCAGCTAGTTTACATTTATTACGATCATAGATATATTACATTCAAAGTAACAAAGCCCCAGGAAATAGAGTCAGACACTAAGAAGGAGACTGTCTTTTCAGTGTGTGGACTGCCTAGATAGCCTGCTTATCTTTCCACTACAATACGATGTTCTGTTGGGATTTCTAGGAAATCTTTTGTGGCTGTAGTCAAGCCTCAGTCCTAGGGTTCAAAGCCCTGTGAACAATCTCTGGCACCAAAGATAAGGGAGCATGCTTAAAGCTTGGACTACTTACATTTGGCATTATGTCAAATCTGTGCTCCATGAGCACAGGTGACATACAGGTGATTGTGGAGTACAATCTACTGCCAAGCCTTTTTTTTCCTGAGACAAGACTTCAGGGAACCCAAGGTGTCCACAAGCTCCTTATCCTTCTGCTTCAGCCTTCCAAGCACTGGGCACTAATTAGTCACAATGCTTGGTCCAAGTTCTTTCTTGACAGTCAAGGGTAAAATGCTAAAATAATGGTTACTCTCTACTGGCAGAAGAAAACAAATATATCCAAGTAAAGTGGTAGCTCCTGCTGAATGTAGGAAAAAATATAGCAAGGGATAGAGTTCATGCACTAGACAGAGGATGGAGAGAACAGTGTCAACGTAGAGTAAGTACTGTAACAAACCCAAAGAAACAGCAGGGCTTCCCCAAAATCCAAGCTTTAAAGGCCTGATAAAAATTTGTATGAACACATGTATTTTTTATAAAAAAAATGTTTGGGAGGGGTGGGGGGGTTTTCGAGACAGGGTTTCTCTGTGTAGCCCTAGCTGTCCTGGAACTCACTCTGTAGACCAGGCTGGCCTTGAACTCAGAAATCCGCCTGTCTCTGCCTCCCAAGTGCTGGGATTAAAAGGCGTGCGCCACCACTGCCCGGCAAATACATGTATTTTTTGAGACAGGTTCTTATATAGCCCAGGTTGTACTCACTATGTAGCCAAGGTTAACCCTGAAGCTCTACTTCCCAAGTCATAGAATTGCGAGTGTGTTACATGCCCAGCTTGCTTCATTCATAAGTATATATATGTGTATACACACACACACACACACACACACACACACACACACTTTGTCCCAAACACCTATGTGTTTAACTCACTTGTAAAAATAAAAAAAGGTTTATCACTCAATCTCTGGTCAATAAGAAAGAAAACTTTCCTAGACATAACAATTTTACACAAAAGGACACAAGACAGACAATATTGATCAGTATTATCTTCCTTGTATTTATAATATATCCACATGTTAATACTGTGACAGAAAAGGATTAGTCCACAGTTTGTAGGAGAAAGAAGCTTTGAGATGATCAGGCTTTGAAGAATAAAAACACAAGGACTTCCCTCTCCACGAAAGCAACTGTTCAACATACCAACTGGGATCTTAGTGCTTTAGATGGTTCTGTCCTGGCAAGGAACAAGAGACATACCTAAGCAGCTAAAGGGAGTCTTCTCCAAGAAATGGTGGAGACACTAAACACCTTGTCAAGGTGAGAGAGTAGAAGCTCTACAGTTGGGAAAATGTACTAATCAAGTGCTACCCCAAAGGAGGTCATCAGAGGAAAGGCAACAAAGCAATCGCAGATGCATCATGCATGAAAGGTAATTACGATACATTCTTTAATGAGAAGACAAAACTATGAGGCAAATCTTACAGTCATTGGAACAAATAAACTAGATTTAATCACTGATGTCTTACTATCAGTTGTTTCAGTATAAAATAATTAATGTCTAAAAAGTATATGCTTCGAGTATTTACTTTTAGAACCCCTTTTGAGATAATAAAGACACTGTAACAAAATATCATTATCTTAATATACATTATCAACACCAATATGATACATATATAATTCTCCTTTTTAATATGTATGGTGGAAGAAATACTGTAAAACCTAGAAAAAAAGGATGAAAACAGACTGGCCAGATTTCAAATTATCAGACTAATCCATGATACAAATTTCTAAGGAAAACTTAAATTACCCATCCTTGCTACATTCGCTGGTCTATGGAAAGTGCTGTCTGAAAAGAAAAAAAAAAAATGAAAAACTCATTTTTTGCTTCAAGTATTCAATTTGTGCTCTGAATTTTTATTTTACTCAATTTCACTGTCCCTTATTTTACTTTAATACACGTGTCTTGTGACTTTCTCAAACTAACAATACTCTGGCCTTAGTCTCCTGAGCAGCTGGGGTTATAAGTATGTTCCACTGTACCTGAGTTCACTATTTTAGTCATTAGTCAGACATAAAAGAGGAAAGCACATTAAATGAATCATTTAGAGTAAGAATTCCAACCCAAGCCACTATGAATGATGTCTCAGAGCCAATCATTGAACAGTGATGTGTAAGGCATCTCTCACTGGTCAGATGCAGATGACAGCACTTCTCATAGCACACCAATTCCTGTCCTCCCTCGCCACATACACGCATTATCTACCTCATGGGATATTTTACTTCACAAACCCTTCTTTCAGGTACTGAAGAGGTGATTTCCAAACATAAAATGAATCCTGAGATGGTGGTGGTGGCGGTGGCAGGAGTGATAGTGGTGGTAAACGAAAAGTCATGATTTTTCACTCAAACTTCTGCTTTAGTTTTTTCTGGAAGATGGCTGGCAGAATAGAAAGAAGAGCCAAAATCATCAGAATAAATACCGAGTTCCAGGAAACAGCTTCCCCTGCTGTTGTAAGCTGATACAGAGTTGTTCCTGCCTTAATTGCTACAAAGGAGGGAGGTGCAACACCTAAAATAAAAGAAAAAAAAAGGGAGTGAGGAGCAGCAGCAGCCTGTCAAAGAAAGGGGAAAAACCACATTTTTCCGTATGTTTGCATGTTTTGAGAACAAGTGTGTGAGTGCACCATGCGCATGCAGTGCCAGTGGAGACCAGAAGAGGGCATCAGATCTCTAGAAGTAGGGTCAGAGACAGGTGTAAGCCTCCATGTGAGAACTGAACCCGGGCACTCTTGACCGCTGAGCCATCTCCCAGATCTCCAAATCATACTCAAAAGAATTAAATTCCTGTGTGCATAAAATGTCTTTCAGGAACTCAGCTATTTGCATTTTGAAGAAAGGATTAAGGATTTCAAGCAAGTACTTAGCACACAGGAGGCACTGATCAATCTCAGGACACAACAGAATTCACATGGATTACATTTTGAAATGATAAACCCACAAGCATTAAACATTAAACTTTAGAAAATATTCAATACATAAAAAAAACCCTGCAAGCTGAATACAAGCAATTTAAAATGCAAAGAAAAACAATAGTCTTCCTAAAGAAAGGCAAAATTTACAAAATTAATTAAATTTTTCGTGTGTGTGTGTGTGTGTGTGTGTGTGTGTGTGTGTGTGTGTTTCTGGGTATCAAGCCCAGAGCTTTGTGCATGGTAGGTAAGCAAGCGCTCAACCCTCTTAAATGAATTGTTATGTCCACTTGTTAATTTCAAAATCTGGTATCAATTCCTAGTTGTCTGTTAATCTTGCTTCCCTAGATGATACCCTTTATTATTATTACTTATAATAATAAATTGGACTTAATATTTGATTAGAATGCAAAGAAGTTCAAAACCAAAAACTAAATGTTTCCTTCTGTTCACAGAAAGGGTGGAGTTCTACAAAAAAAAAGTCCTACAAGGGGACATGGTGAGGTGTACATAGCAGAGAAAGCATGTGTAAGTTATCTTTGGTCAGTCCCTAGTCATCACCTGCAAACCCTCTAACAGGACACCTGGCCCCTGGCCTAACGAGGCTCACCAGGGAGCATGCAGTCTAGGCTCATGAGAAGAGCTCAATAAAATAAAGCTCATGGCCTTGAGATCCGGTCATCCCTGATCTAACTGGCTCCCACTGGTAAAGGAAGAAAGGGCTGCTGGGCCGGAGTTGGGGTGGAAAAATATCCTCTTTGGGCTAAGGATGTGGTTGGTGGTACAGACTGCTTGACATACAAGTCTCCCACTCACCACCCACACCCACTTGAACCCTAGTATCACCAAAAGAACAAACAAACAAACAACAACAACAAAAAAGGTGAGGGGGTTCTGCTTAATCTCACTTTTTTTAATCTCACATTATTAATATCTAGTAGAAATGTGCTCATTCTTTAAAGAAGTAACACATTACAGCACACTGAACAAACTATGTATCTAGGCCAGGCTTTGTGCCCAAGAGTTATATATGGTACTGGTGATTTTGCAAACAGCAGGCAATCTAGGCCAGCTGGACAGTTGGACATGCAAAGTGAGTTGTCACACAACATGAGTCAGAGATCTTACCTAGAAAAGTACCAATAAAAAACACTTTTAATGGTACATTTATCACAGGAGATGTAATATTAATAAACCAATTAGGCAGAAATGGTGTGATTCTCAAAAATATAATGTAGTTAATAAGATGTTCTCTATGACGCTCTACCTGTTGTAAGAAAAAAACCAATATCAGTTAAGAACAATCTTCAAAGTAAGTTATTTAATATAAAATACCTTAAATTCTCACCCGACAATCACAATTTCCCCAACAGGAAAACAATGTGTTTTCTGGGGCTGTAGCTCAGTGCTTACCACATGCAAGACCAAAGATCAGGGCCAGAGAGATGGCGAGGTTAAATACTGATTACTTGTATTTCTGCTTAACTAGCAAAATCACTTATACAAAACAGCTATTCCAAAGAAAAATGTATATGTAAATCTAATAGTTACTACACATATAACAAAAGGGCACTATATTGAAAGTCTAAACTGTCTAGCCAGAGATTTCAGATGTTTTACAAATAAACGATCACAAATTCAAGTAAAATATAAAACATTCTTCTCCAAAACAAAGAGCTGAGGCAGGATGATCTCTATGTTTCCTTTGAAATGTAGTTATTTCTTCTGATCTGTTTATAAAAATAGAATTCTCCCTATTATGGTTTAAAAGTAAAATGGCCCCGATCAAGTATAACATATGTTGACGCCTAGGTCTCTACTTGCTGGAGCTAGAAAAGGGATGGAGACTGGGAGGTGGAGCTCAGCTGGAAGAAGCAGGCTACTGAAGGGTGTTCTTGAGTTCTATTTTGTGGTCTCACCTGGGATCCTCTGTTGGGTTCCTCTTTGCCATAAGATGAAGATACTGCCACAAACAACCACGGCCCTAATATTTTGTCCTACTAGTAGCCTAAAAATGAACAGAGCTAAGGACTACAAACTGAAACCTTGCAGCAAAATCATGTTTGTTTAATAAAGGATCTAATAAAAGTCAAAGATTATTGTAGCATTTTTCTGTATACAGTATGTTAATCATTGCTAATCTTGTTTAACAGTCTTTCCTACTGAAATGCCTAGCAGCAGTAAGATGAAAGTTCTTCAGTCAGACATGGACAGTTTGCTACATATACACAAGAAATGAAGTGACTAATTTTGGGATGCCTTCATATTGACATTGACTCTTCTGCCAACTGAGTTTACCAAACCAAAAAAAAAAAAGACTGGAGTTTGAGACAGGAGGAGCTTGAATTCAAGGTCAGCACAGGCTACATGACACCCTGTCTCAAAAAAAGTGCAATCAGTGGGGCTAGAGCAACAGCCGGGTTGTCAAGAGCACCTGATGTTCTTCCAGGGCCTGCTTGCTCTCATACCCCAGCACCCAGCAGGAGGCTCACAACTACTGTATCTCCAGCTCCACAGGTCTGACTCTATTCTGTCCTCCACAGACATCAGCACACACACATACAAGTAAATAATTTTAAAGTTAAAATAAAATTGCCAGCAGGGCGACATGCTCCATTAATCCCAGCACTTGGGAGGCAAAGGCAGGCAGATCTCTGTGAGCTCCTCATCAGCCAGAGTTACACAAGAGACCCTGTCTCAAAACAAACAAAAAATTAACATTCGAGGAGCTGGGGATGCAACTCAGTGGCAGAGCATTATGTTTTATACAAGTGAGGCCCTGGAACCTTAGCACAACACCAAGGAAGAGCAAGAGGGAAAAAAGAATATAACAACAAGCATGAACATCATATTTGCATCCAATGATATTATTTTTATCAAAAGATAAATTATTATGAGTTAACTTCATACATCAAATTACCTAATGTATGGAAAGCGTCAACTGGACTCAGTGGGATATATTGAAAAAAAAGACCTATAGGTGGTGATTGATGCACACCTTAAATCCCAGCATTCGGGAAGCAGAGGCAGGAGAATCTTTGTGAGTTCAAGACCAGACTGATCTACAGAGCAAGTTCCAGGGTTACATGGAGAAACCCTGTCTCAACCCACCCCCTTACTTCCAAAAAAGAAATAAAAAGGACATGTAACATGTAACTTGAGAGAATGTGTTGGAAAGTGAGTCTGGAGGGAATTAAAGGGGGAAACAGAGGTGGACATGATCAACACTTTGTATACACATGAGATGCCATATAAAAAGGCCATCACAAAACCAAAAACTGTATCACTGTAAATCTGGCCAAGAACCTACGGCTAGAGAGATCATATGCACTAATGTGCTATGTTCTCAAAGCGTTCTAAATCCGTATGTTTATACCTGTAGATTAGTGTTACTCTCAAAATCACATATGAAACCAAACCAAACCAAGTTTTTTGTTGTTGTGGTTTTTGTAGTGGGCAGCAATGCAGTCATAACTGGCCAAAGTGCTGACAGTTAAGTCCTCAGATTTAAATGTGTCTCAGAGAAGATCACAGAAGGAAGTGGAATAAATAAGAGCTAGAGGATGGAGGGAATTCTGTGAAATGATATTTGGACATAAAATGGCCACTGCCCTCATGAACAGCAGCAGTTATGGCTACTTGTACAAGATTAAGCAAACAAACCTTCCAGCATGGATAGAGAGGGGTTTATGAGGCTCTGCCCCTAGCTCTGCAGCTATTGGTAGTTGGTGGCTATTATTAGAGTGAGGGGTCACTGCTCTCTTGTGGTAGGTTGCCTATGCTGCAGTGGGTGGCCCTATACCCACTAGCACATAGGCAACACTAATTAGACTTACTGAGCTGGAGAGAAAGAGAGGGAGAGGGAGGAGAGACTGACTGTGGAGTGGAGTAAGTGTTAACGAATGTCGGACAGGAAAATCAGATTCAGTGAGTCTTCCCATCTCAAAGAACCCAACCAAGAAAAGCCCACAGATCAACTCCATCTAGACTATTTCTCACTGAGTTGCTCTTCCAGGTTATTCTACTTTGTGTGGAGTCAGCAATTAAAACTAACCATCACATATCTTAAAATAAACTTCTTGTTGGAGTGGTGACTCAAACCTTTAATTCCTGCACTCTAGAGGCAGCGCCAGGCAGATGTGAATCTGAGGTTGGCCTGGTCTACAAACTGAGTTCTAGGCCAGCCAGAGCTACAGAGTGAGACCTGTAACAAAATACTAAAATAAGACATGTATGAATAAAATCAAAATACACTCTATAAAATTCTCAAATAACAAATTTTTTTTTAAAAAATTTCTTATAACATTATTTTTTAAAATGATGACAAAACCAAAGAACCACAAAGAAACAAACTAAAGTTTATAGCTACCTGCTGTGACCATTTCACTGCCTTGTCTGTTAGGTATTTGTATACAACGGGTCTTCCAACTAAGTAGGAGAGCATGTAGCAGAATGAGGCACCAAGTCCAGAGCACTGGAAAACAAGAAGTCACATGCACCTTGTATTTTCCCATCTCATTCCGATAGATGAGTTTACTTATCTCTTTTAGAGTCAAGCAAGGTAGTCCACAATTATTTCTTATTTAAAGAATAAAAACCCATTTGATCTAGTCCTTTCTCAAACTAACTCAAACAAGATCAGCTAAAATAAATTGGCACTTTTGATCATATCCAATAATTACTGCTAGCCTTTAGCTTACAAATAAGGAGCTATTCCCACCCCCTACTATAGCTATGCATAAAGACACTACTATTTCTGGACCAGGGACTCACTCACTGTGTCCACCCCACACTTAAGTCCATCGGACCTACAAAATACAACAGGAAAGAAAGGCTATAAACTGCAAGTAAGTCTACAGTACTCTCATTCTAGGAAAACCAAACTCTTCAGAGCTCCTTCAGAGACTTCACAGAAATACATTAACATTAGCATCTTGAAACCTGATGAACTCAAGATGAGGCTGCCTGGCAGAGCGAGGCTGCCAGTATCATCCCGAGTGCTCTCCTTATTTTCACATCTCCAAATTTATTTCACATACTTACCAAACAAACAAGGAATAAGGCAAGGGGGAAGGGATAAAGAAACCCGGAGAGTATACTGAGGAATATGGAACCTGGGATAGCAAACGTCTGCAAACTGTTAACTTATAAGTTAAGGATTAAGACATAGTGAAGTGCAAGTTTTACAAGATAAAGTCGACACTCGAAGAAATTACAATACAGAAATTGTGTTAATAACCCCAGAGTAATTTTATGTAGTATTCTTCCTTGTGTTGGACTGAACCCTGTCCTATGAGGTCAGCTGGGTTTTTCTTCTTGTGGTATCACAGCTGCACTAAAACAAGTTGTGTATTGTGGAGATTCTGGCTATTTTGTTTGGGGGATTAGCGATACCCAACTTACAGTAAAGGATAATGTAAAATCATAATCAAATGTCTAAAAAGTATGTAAGTTGCCATCCAGAATGCCTCTAGCTCCAAGCTAAATACCCATGAACAAATGATACAAAATGCAGTAAGCAAATAAATACAACATTGGTAAGATTATGCTAAGAGGAAATCTAGAACAAACTTCCCCAACAGGCATCAGGCAGAGACAAATTGGGTGACTCAGCCAGACCAAAAAAAAAAAAAAAAAAAGTCTTCAGTAATGTCTCTGTTTTGTGTCTTTGTTTTGTTTTTCTTTGAGACAGTCTCATTTTGTAGCCCCCTGGCTGGTCTGGAACTTTCTTTGTAGACCAGGTTAGACTCAAACTCAGAGATTCACCTGCCTCTGCCTCCCTGTGCTAAGATTAAAACCACACACTAATGAGTGCTAATGAGGACTGGCTGATGAACTACGCCGGGTCCCCCATCATTCCCCCATTGTTCCATCTCAGTGATACTTTTTTAATACTCAAAACATATGACATGAACTTAGCATAAATTTACTACTTCTAAAAAACTGGTTAAAGGAATGAACACTAGAATTAAGATATAACACTTTAAAATAGGGGCTGGAGAGATGGCTCAGCAGTTAAGAGCACTGTACTCTTCTTCCAGAGGTCCTGAGTTCAATTCCCAGCAACCACATGGTGGCTCACAACCATTTGTAATGGGATCCGATGCACTCTTCTGGTGTGTCTGAGGACAGCTACAGTGTACTCACATACATAAAATTAAATCTTCAAAAAGAAAAAAAAAAAAAAACTTTAAATATAACCAAAAAAAAAAAAAGAGTAAAATAGAGGGGCTGGAGAGATGGCTCAGTGGTTGAGAGTACTGGGTGTTCTTCCAGAGGATGTGGGTTCAATTCTCAGCACCTATAACAACTATGTGGTAGATTCAAAAGACCAGGGTTTCATTGTCATTACTGGCCACATAGCAAGCTTAAGAGCAGCCTGGACTGTATGTGACTGTTTTTCTCTGTGTAACAGGTTAGCCTTGAACTCAGAGAACCATTCAGCTCTCCACCTGGAGTTCTGGCTGGCATTAAATGAGCTGTAATGTTTGAGAGCTGAAGAACTAGAATTCCAGGCTAGCAAAAGCTACACTGTAAGACCCTGTCTTGAAAATCAAAACAAACCCCATTTTACTTTTTCTTTTGTTTGTTTGTTTGTTTGTTTGTCTGTTTTCCGAGACAGGGTTTCTCTGTGTAGCCCTGGCTGTCCTGGAACTCTGTAGACCAGGCTGGCCTCCAACTCAGAAATCCGCCTGCCTCTGCCTCCCGAATGCTGAGATTAAAGGCGTGCGCGACCACTGCCTGGCTTCCATTTTACTTATTTTGAACATTTAATTAAATTAGTTTACTTGGCTGTGTTTGTATGAGGGCATGAGTGACACGTGAAGGTCAGAAGTGAACTTGCAGGAGCAGGTGCTCTCCTACCACATGACCCAGGCATCACTCCAGGGCATCGTGCTTGGTTAGCCAGCAGGTGCCTTTACCTGAAGCCATCTCATTGCCCCTTGCATTAACATTTTGAAAGGAAAACAGTCATCACTTCTAACTAAACAGTAGACCTTTGGAAACTTTTCTGAACAAACTAGAAAACATTTTTCAGATAAAAGGATACAAAATATATGTAGCAAAATAAGCAACCAATACTTGTACATAAAAGGTGTCCTTATATTTGGAGAGAACTTTTCCTAGAGCCTTGGCGTCATCCATATCTCTCGGAACCTTCATATTCACTCTCTCTTCCCTAAAGAAAAATAATAATGTAAAAAAAAATAAAAATGAGAGTTCTATGATAAAAATCAAAAGTCAAAATGATGCAATGCAATTGATCTGCAATAAGGACAAATTGACATTTGTAGGTCTCAACAGTCTAAGCAAACACACAAATTAAAGTTCAAAATAATACAAATCAAAAATTAAATACATCTCTTTTAATATTGGCTTAAAATTTAAATTTAACATTAAGAAATTAACCACAACATATTAAAAACATATTTAACATTATTTTGGGTAACTTTTCTAAACTAAAGTCAATAATCATTTATAATGAGAATTAGAAACTTTTTTGAAATCTACATTTATACAGCAAAAATATATCCCAGGTCAAAATGCAGGAGAGCCACCCTTCCTCCTTCCCTCCTTTTGAGACAGGTTCATTATGTAGGCTTGGCTGGCTTGGGATTCCCTATGTAGACCTCACTGGTCTCAGTCTCAAACACACAGCTGAAATTTTTTTTTCTCTTTTCAAGAAAGGGTTTCTCTATGTAACAGCCCTGGTCATCTTGGAATTCTTTAGACCAGGCTGGCCTCAAACTCAAGAGATCCTCCTGTCTGCCTCCCAAGTGCTGGGATCAAAGTCATATGCCACCATGTCTGCCAGCTACACTGTGTATTATGAGGAGGAGGATATGGGAAAGGCTGAGGGTCAGTGGACGGGTGTGGGTGTGTTCTCCCGGGCCAAGGTTTAAGCTCTTTCACATCTAGCAGTGGGGAGAGATGGGGCTTCAACTCAGAGGAATGCAGGATTAAAGCTGTGTGCTGCCAAACCCTAGGAAAAGAACTTTGAATTAGGAAACTAGTTCTATGAAAGCCTTCCAAAGAAAAGTCAAGGCAATTTTCTAGCTTGAAAAACCTTTGATAATCCTCGTATGTGGATTAATTAGCCTGTCCTCTGTAGACCAGGTTAGTCTCAACTCAAGAGATACACCTACCTCCCTGTCTGCCCCTGGAGTGATGAAATTACAAGTCTGAACCATCACTATCCTCCCCCCCCCCCCCAATTGATTTACTTTATGTATAAGAATACATTGTCACCGGGCAGTGGAGGCGCACGCCTGTAATCCCAGCACTTGGGAGGCAGAGACAGGCAGATTTCTGAGTTCGAGACTAGCCTGGTCTACAGAGTGAGTTCCAGGACAGCCAGGGCTAGACAGAGAAACCCTATCTCAAAAAAAAAAAAAAAAAGAAAAGAATACATTGTCACTGTCTTCAGACACACCAGAAGAGAACATCGAATCCCATTACAGATGGTTGTGAGCTACCATGTGGTTGCTGGGGATTGGACTCAGGACCTCTGGAAGAACAGTAGTGCTTTTAACCACTGAGCCAACTCTCCAGCCCCTCCTATGCTTTTCTTAAAGAAATAAAGAAAGGAAGGAGGACTGAGGTGAATCTGCTGAGGTCTGCTTGCTTAACATACAGGAACTCTGGACCAAAACCTGGGATCTGGACATGCCTGTAATCTCAGACTAGGGAGGTAGAGACAGAAATACAAGTTCAAGGTCATTCTTGGTGAAACCGGGAGTTTAAACCAATGAGGAGAAAAGAGAATCTGTCAAAAACAATGGGCAGGAAGGCAAGAAAGAAGCCAACCAGGAAATCTGAACTAACAGTGCTTACGGACTTGCTATATGAACAAGAACTAGTACACAAGCACCCTAGTAGTTCTGTTGCTAAAGGAAATTTAGCTTTTACCTCATAATACCTCTAAAACAGCTAGACATTTTCAGTTTCTTTTGTGGTATACTTACTCACTAAGCTGAGGAAAATTTTTATATACTAAAAACATAACAAAAGCTGCACATGAAAAAATGGCCACCAGTATAAGGAGTGATGTTCTTGCTGATCCAGCTTCTACACAAGGCTTTTCTGAAAGAAAAAAAAAAGGATGTAGTAAACAGTGCTGATGATTATGATTCAGTAATACTCCTGCATAATTCTATTAAACCTAAATGCTAGCATACAATCCACTTGGTTATAAGTCTTTTTATAATTTCCATGTGAATTTGTGCTATGCATACTAATGTCTTTTCACTATATTAGACACGTGTGCTTTTAACTCATGTAGCTGCCATGTCTGCACTTGAAACATATTAGCTTCTAAGTCTTTCTGAATATTAACATTATACTCATCAATATTATTAAGGAATAATATTATCATACCTACTATCTCGCCATCTGGCATTCTAACTTTCTCCCAGGTCAAAGGTACTGCTTGAGAAAGAATCAGACTTCAACTTACAAGTCCATACACTTTCCCTGCTTCTCTGTGGGCTATCAGTGACAAACAAGAATCCTGTCATAACATTCTCCAAAATGATTAGCAAGTTTTTCCAAGACTTTAATTCTACATTTAACCCCATTAACCAAGGCCTTGACTCTTACTAGTGAACTCCCCTGTCTATTCCAAGATCTGTTTACAAAAATCCAAGTCCTTTGGCTTAGCTTTTTGTTAAGTGTTAACAGACTTCCTTCTAGATATTACTCTGTGAATTGTTTCCATTCACTTACATCTTCAATAGAGTTTATTTAGGGCATGAGGAGGGGAGTCAAGAGGATAGTAGAGGCAGAGAAAGGGGGAGGGGGAGAGAGAGAGAGAGAGAAAGCAATTTTTGCCTCTTATAAGCACCTTTTTTTCTAACTTCTATATACAGCCTCAGCACTCAGGAGGCAGAAGCAGATGGATCTCTTTAAACCTGGTCCACAGGGTGAGTTCAAGTTCAGTCAGTGAAACACAGTAAGAACCATAGATAGGTAGCTAGAGTCTCAAAAAATTAACCATATTGTATCTTTACATTTTCTGGATGGTTTCATGTAGACAAGGCTAGCCTGCAACTCAAAAACATAATCAAAGGTGACCTTTGAACTTATCTCCCTGTATCTAATGCATGTATAACACAAATACACCCTAAAACAAGAAAAAAAGCAAAGAAAAAATCCCCCAAAACCTCACATACGCAAAAGGCCACTGATAGAGGCCGGTCTGCAACCCTAGACAGGACTATTGTCAAAAGATGGAAACCAGTGTGGTCCAGTGAGCTCTAGAGTCTCTCTCATACAGACAAAAAAGTGTCAAGGCCAGGGTTGGAGAGATGGCTCAGCAATTAAAGCACTGATTACTCTTCCAGAGCTCCATCTGTGATGAGATCCAATATCCTCTTATGATGTGTCTGAAGACAGTATGCTCATACACATAAAATAAATCTTTAAAAAAAAAAAAAAAAAAGTCATGGCCTGGTATATAGTGGCCTACTCTTGGGATCTCAGTTCTCAGAAGCTGAAGAAAAAGAATCTCCAGTTCAACTCCAGAAACATAGAGATGATCTTAAAAATGAACAAAACCCATTCACTAAAGTGTTATAGAATTTGTAAGAAGCTTCTATCAGCAAGTACTTTTCAATCTAAGGTTACTAAAATATTTATCTCATCTCTGAATTTTTTTGGGGGGATGCAGTTGTTATCTACAATTAATAATAACTGTTTTTCAGGGCTGGGGAGATGGCTCAGCAGTTAAGAGCACTGACTGCTCTTCTGAAGGTCCTGAGTTCAAATCCCAGCAACCACATGGTGGCTCAAAACCATCTGTAATGAGATCTGATGCCCTCTTCTGGTGTGTCTGCAGACAGCGACAGCGTACTTACATGCCAAAACTATCCTAATCTACCACCCAACGTTGCTGACAAACTAACCTCTTTATCGACACTCATAAAGGGGTCACGCTAACCTTCAAGCCTACTGTTTCCCCTAGCCCCACATCTCCTTATCCTTCACTTATCTAAACCCCACCTCTTCTAGAGGGCACATCTGCACATCTCTATCCTTTGGCTTATGTATGTGTAGTTTTCAAGACATTTGATAAAAGCAACTACCATAAAGGCACTCTGGAAGTTTTAGGTGATGATGATGATGATGATGATGATGATGATGATGATGATTATTAAAGTCTAAGGGGGAACAACAACAAAAAACAAACAAACCCATATAACCTAAGACCATCTCAAGCAATATAACAATTATTTAGCTACACAGTCTATACCAAAATACAAATACCAAATAAGAGGCAAACTAGAGTAACAGACATTAAAATTAGCTGAAAGTACACATTTCCACTGTGTATTATTTTTTTAAAAAAGATTTTATTATTTGTGTGGGAGTAGGGGTGAGTGCAGGTCACCCAGAAGATGGTCCTAGATTCCCTGAAACTGGAGTTACAGATTGTGATGAGCTGACATGTGTCTTCTCCAAGAGCAGCCAGTGTGCTTAACCACTGGGGCTTTCCAGCTAGCTATCTCACCACTAACCATCTTTCCAGCCTCTCCATTACATATTCTTCCAAGACCACCTTTTTGCCATTAGTAGCAATGGAAGACAGCAGTGTGAGTGAGCTACAAATAACTTAATGGCTATTTGTTTGAATCACTTCAGATATTTGAGCTTCAAAAGCATGAAAAATGCAATCATTACAGCTGCTGAAAAGCAATGAATCATGTTATGCCATCACAATAATCAAAGCACTTACATTTCCCCCTTAAAACTGTATTTAAAGAGCCAAGAAATTTCAGGTTAGTGTACTAGGCTAAAAAACCTAATGAATGAGTCTCCTTATTCCTTAGTTACTTTGTTGGGTGTTTTTGTTGTTGTTTTGGGTTTTGGTTTGTTTGTTTTGAGACAAAGTTTCTCCTTGGAACATAGCTGGCTATCCTGAAACTCTTTTGTAGACCAGGATGACCTACAACTCAAAGAGAGCCACCTGCCTCTGCCTCCAGAGTAATGGGATTAAAGGAATGTGCCACCATTTCATAGAGGCCTCACTTAGATGAACTGTTTTGTTTATAACACGAATCAACCCATTAAGCAGATAGGATTACAACAATTCTCATTTTAAAATTCAGATACTAAAAAAAAAAAATAAAAAAAGTTAAGCCGGGCAGTGGTGGAACACACCTTTAATCCCAGCACTTGGTAGGCAGAGGCAGGAGGATTTCTGAGTTTGAGGCCAGCCTGGTCTACAGAGTGAGTTCCAGGATAGCCAGGGCTACACAGAGAAACCCTGTCTCGAACCTCCCCTCCCCCTAAATAAATAAATAAATAAATAAATAAATAAAATTCAGATACTTTTTTGAAGTTACAAATCCATCTTGGCGGGTGACCTATTCCTTTAATCCCAGTACTCAGGAAATTAAGGCTGGTGGATCTCTGAGTTCCAAATCAGCTTGGCCTACAGAACCAGACAAGGTCTTTAAAAAAAAAAAACAAAAAAAGCCCTGAGATGGTAGTGCACGTCTTGGATCCCAGTAGTTGGGATCCGAAGCTGGCAAATCTTTGCCTTAGGGGCCAGCCTGATCTACAGAGCCAGTTTCTCCAGTACAGCCAGGGCTACATGGAGAAACTTGGCTTGAAAACAAATCAAACAAATACAAATTAAAATTACAAACCAGGGTAAATGGAAACACAAGATCTGAACATTTTGGTTTTTTTTTTTTGCCGGGCAGTGGTGGCACACGCCTTCCAGCACTTGGGAGGCAGAGGCAGGTGGATTTCTGAGTTTGAGACCAGCCTGGTCTACAGAGTGAGTTCCAGGACAGCCAGGGTTTCTCTGTGTAACCCTGTCTCGAAAACCCGGGGGGGGGAAAAATTGTTTTTTCGAGACAGGGTTACTCTGTGTAGCTGTGGCTGTACAGGAATTCGCTAAGTACACCAAGTTGGCCCCGAACTTGCCTTTGCCTCCGAAGAGCCGGGATTAAAGGGGTGCGCAACTACCACCCGGCTAGAATCTGACACTTTTAAGTGGCACCTGGAAGGGTAAGTCCTTGCTCTTAATACAACCTTAGTGTGGCTCTGGAACTACACAAGTCATGTAGTTGCATAAAACAAAATGAACGCTCGAGTCTCTTAAACACTTGTCTGGGTGGCCTGGATAACGAACCTGTCTATTTGGTGTCACAAGTCGGAGTCACTGTTTCCTTTAACTAAAGTCTATTGAGAAAGTACCTACTAGGGGTCTAGCCTTCTGTCGTGCGGGGTCCCTGTCAAGTACACGACCCTCTTGCTGAGATCCTTAGGAGCTGAAAGGTCCCTCTTTCCCTGTGACCTGCACTATAGGATTCTAGTCTTTGGGGTAGCTTCAGCTCCGGCCCGCAGGTCTATTCACCTTTCAGATGATCTTTGCTGCCTGGCACAGCGGAACCCTGCGTCCTCACTGCCCGGTCCCCCGCTGGGGTCGAGTGCAGCATCTCGGTCTGCGATCGCTCGGCGACTCTCCCTTTCGCCATGGCTGCTGCGGGGGCCGCGAAGAGCTCCCAGCGGTGCCGCGCCCCCTTGAACGACTAACGCTCCTCCCGAAGCTTCCTTTCAGCACCTAGGCGTGCGGCACAGCTACTTCCGGCACGACCCCTTCACCTAAGACGACCTCGAAAACTTAACACTCTCAGGAGCCTTCCAGAGCTATCAGGTGAGGGCCCGCCCAGAACCGCCCACGAGCCTCGCGCGCTCCCACACGCCCAGTAACCGCGAGACAAGTCAGGGCCGACCCCGCCCCCTCCGGGGCCCCGCCCATCTCAGGGCGCATGAGCAGCCGCATTGGCAAGTCATGGGTCTGCGGCCTAAGGATCGACTTCCCTGCGCAGCTTTCATCGCTCGGAAGTGAGGCCTTGAGTACTTCAGACTCTTTGTTCCGCCGACCGGAAGTGTCTGCGTGCGACTAGTTGGTGTTTCCTGATTGAAGATTCCGTACGTTCTGCAGCAAATGGGTTATAAGCGGAGTGGAAACTAGAATCCTGGTCTTAAGATCGTGTAAAATTTAAAACATGAGACAAACGTACCTGAACCTCAAAAAATTGAGGGTCAGAGGAAAGGTGCAAGCTATGAAGGTCACAGAGTGGCAGAAATGAGTTTAGAGTCCAGGTTTCCTGGTTCAAAACAAATGGGTTTTTTGCTGTTGGTTTTTCTTGTTTTTTGTTTGTTTGTTTTGGGTTGGTTTGTTTGTTTTTTCGAGACAGGGTTTTTCTGTATAGCCCCGGCCGTCCTGGAACTCACTCTGTAGACCAGGTTGGCCTTGAACTCATAAATCTGCCTTTCTCTGCCTCCCAAGTGTTGGAATTAAAGGCGTGTGCCACCACTGCCCGGCCAAAACAAATGTTTTAACATCGACAACTCACCTGTCACAAGTAAATTCACCCTTAATCATTATATTTTGGCATTTCCTGAGCCAAGGCATAGCTTCTTGACAGTTTTTCCTGCACTGGGAAGTATGTTAGAGTTACCTCTTTTAAGTTTTAGGATTTTTTTGTTTTGTTCTTGCTGTCGATGTAATCCTAGACCTTGGGCATGCAAACCACACCATTCTGTTGCTGAGTGATGCCCTTATCCAATAACTTCTTTTTTTTTTTCCGTTATCTTTAAAAACAGGTATGGAAGGTAATGATGGGGAATTCCTTCGTGGAAACACCTTGGCAGTGTATTTTAAAATTTGGACAAAAAGGGGGAGTGGGGCATTGGATTGCATCTACCCAATAATTACCCTATGAGAAATAATCTGACCTCTAGAGAGTTGGCAGCTCAGTGGGTAGAGGCATTTGTCTCTAAACTTGACAGTCTGAATTAGGTCCCTGAGACCCACATGTCGGTAGGTGAGAACCACCCTTGCAAGTTGACCTCTAATTTGGACATGACATTCATACACACACACACTCATTAATAAGTGTAGTATTAATTAAAAAGGAAAAAAGTCATTTCATAAAAAGTAAACAGAGGAGTCATATCTAATAATGTTAGTATAGTAGTTGTCAACACAAAGCAACGCTCACCTCTCAAGAGAATAAGAATTTATTCTAGTTACAGGATAGAACTGATAAGTCACTTTAAGTGCTTGGCAGGATAGAACATGTTGTTGTATCCCTTTAACTTTGTTTTGTTTTGTTTTTCGAGACAGGGATTCTCTGTGTAGCCCTGGCTGTCCTGGAACTCACTCTGTAACTCTGTAGACCAGGCTGGCCTCGAACTCAGAAATCCGCCTGCCCCTGCCTCTGCCTCCGCCTCCCAAGTGCTGGGATTAGAGGCGTGCACCCTCTGCCTCTAACTTTAATCCCAGCATTCAAGAGGCAGGGATCTCTGAGTTCCAGGCTAACCTGGTCCATATGCCAGTTCCATAACAGCCACCACTGCAGAGTGAAATTCTGTTTCAAAAGAAAATAAACCCAATGCAAACAAAACCAGGGTCTAGAGTGTGGCCTGGTGGTTAAGAGCATTTGCTGCTCTTCCAGAGAATCTGGGTTTGATTCCCACCACCCACAACAGGAAGTGCACAACTGCCTATAACTCCTCCTCCAGGTGACCAGACACCCTCGTTTGGCCTCCTTCATAACCTCAGCACACGTGGGGCACAGACGAACATTCACTCACTCACACATAAAAACAATAAAAGTAAAATTTTTTTTGTTTTTGTTTTTTTGTTTGTTTTTGGAGACAGGGTTTCTCTGTGTAGCCCTGGCAGTCTTGGAACTCACTCTGTAGACCAGGCTGACCTTGAACTCAGAAATCCACTTGCCTCTGCCTCCCGAGTGCTGGGATTAAAGGCATGCGCCACCACTGCCTGGCTTAAAAATAAAATCTTAAAAATGTGTATACTCAAAGAAACATTGGGTAAGGGGTTTACAACAGAGTGGGGGAAATCTCAACTATAAGTTTTAGATAGTAACTGCTGATATTCTTAGCTTTTGATTGGTAGAAGCTTGTTATATATTAAGTTAATTCATTCCAAAAAGTTTTTCCTGATAATCACAAAATGATAGGTCAAAAACAGAGTAAATGGTTCTTTTTCTTTTCCTGGATTTTCAAGACAGCTTCTCTATGTGGTCCTGGCTGTCTTGGAACTCACTTTTTGAAGACCAGGCTGGCCTCAAATACAGAGATACACCTGGCTCTGTCTCCTGAGTGCTAGGATTAAAAGTTAGCACTTGGGAGGCGGAGGCAAGTGGATTTCTGAGTTCAAGGCCAGCCTGATCTACAGAGTGAGTTCCAGGACAGCCAGGGCTAGACAGAGAAATCCTGTCTCGGAAACCAAAAAAAAAATAAATAAATAAATTAGCATTTCAGTGACTGACTGTTGGCTCTGGATCTACAGCCTCTGCCAACTGTCCATAGTCATGATGTTCTAATCCATTAGTCAGCTGTATAGAACCTTTACTATTGGTTTGGGTTCCCCCACCCCCCTGGGAATTTCACATGACAGAAACAATTAGTAATCCAAGACTGGAAAAAAATTTAAAAAATGGTTAAGTAAATTCTGTAATACTCATTCACTGGAAATACTTTGTTTTTACTGATGGAATTGAACCTAGAGTCTTATGTGTAATAAGCATATACTTACCAGGGAGCTAAATTCCGGCCCCAACCAGGACTGTTTATGTGTACACCCTTTACCTACATACCTTTAGGCTTTCCATTAATAACCACTCTTAAGAGGTGGCTCATCATGCCAGATTTGTGTGGTGCTAGGGATCAAATCCAGGAATTCAAGAATGCTGGGCAAGCACTCTACCACTGAGTTCCACCCGAAGCCCCTCTGTTTACCTAGCTTTGGCTTCTCTCAAACTAAGTCATCACCATCCTCTTAACATCTTCTCATTTTCACTGATCAGCTCTTACTTGTTTTCTCATCTCCTGAGACAGGCTTTAACCTAGCAGCCCAAGCTGCTGAACTTTTTGTTCTCATGCCTTGGTCTCTGAACTGCTAGAATTACTACTAAGCATGTGTCACCACACTTAGCCTCTTCCTTTGGCTTTCAAGCTTGCTTTGAACTGACCCTCCCCAAGCATACCTTTATCACCAGGTATGCAGAGAGAATTATTAAAGCAGGTGTGAGCCTGGTAGCCATACAAAGATCTACTGTCAAGGAACTTGTGATTTTCTTGCAACTACAGAATTAGAAGCATGAAAAGGAGAGAAGTGCTGAACATGGGAAGCAGAGACAGGAGGATTGTCTGGAGTCTGAAGCTAGCCTCTTTTACACTGTAAGTTAGGCCAGCCTTAGCTTTATAGCAAGACCCAAAGCTGAACACCGAACACACACACACACAGACAAAATTAAGTTCTCATTTTTCAGGACCAACCTCTGCTGCATAGTGAGTTTAAGGCCAGCCTTGATTATAAGAGACCATGTCTTATTTTTTTGTTTTGTTTTGTAATACTACAATACATATAAGTTTGTTTGTTTGGTTGGTTTTGGTTTTTTGAGACAGGGTTTCTCTGTGTAGCCCTGGCTGTCCTGGAACTCCCTCTGTAGACCAGGCTGGCCTCGAACTCAGAAATCCGCCTGCCTCTGCCTCCCAAGTGCTGGGATTAAAGGCATGCGGCACCACTGCCCGGCACAAGTTATGTAACTGATATTCAGCTTTACCTCTTTGACCAAGGCAATTCAACATAACCAGTACCTTAGCTGTGGAAAAAATAATTAGAACCCTAAACTTTGTGTTTCCCATGTACAGATGCCTCAGTCTAAAGTAGGAGTGGAAAGAGTTTAGGAACAGAAAAAGAAGAGTGGTTTCTCAGGGAGCCAAAGAAAGGATGTTGTCCTAAAAATAGATAAGAATGTGGTGGCCCTAGCCAGACATTTAGAGAGAGTCAGTGCCTGCCCTGCCCTTCCCCCCACCCCCAATAGGGTTCTGCTCCACATCCAGAGTGCTGGGATTATAGGCATATGCCGCCAAGCCTGACTTCAGAACTCATTTCTAAGTGCTAACTAATATCGAGGCAGCATCAGACAAGGCAGAGCAGAAGTCAGTGGGAGGCCTGGAAAGCAGCTGACGGGCTGGGATGAAGTTATACCGTGGATAGAGGCACCTTCAAATATGGTCACAGCAGTGTAATGGGGAGAATGACAGTTCCACTTGAGGGTAACCAGCCAAGCCAAATTCTTTGGCTTGTCATCACTTGTGTAGGAAAAGAACACAGGCATTTCCAGCTGCTTTTTTATTTATATGGGTACTGCTCAGGCTGTGTGCCAAGTATGGCGGCTCATTCTTGTAATTCCTGAATGGGAAGCCAAAGCAGCACTTGGGAGATCAGGCCCTTTACTCCGCCTGGGCAGCACAGTAAAGCTGGCCGGGTGATGAAGGTAGGTTATTCTAAATTCTGTCTAGTTGACAATATTAGCTATCACAGAGACTGAAGGTGAAGTGAGGCTACAGCAGAGTTTTGTCCTATCAAAAGCAGCATGCTCTTTGCCTAGTTTTATTGTGCCACGAGTAGAAAACCCCAAACTTTCACTGTAGAGGTTTTACACAGTTTACCATATAAAGGTCCTATAAGGATGCACACACACAAAACTGTGTGCTAACAATTGTAACAGGGCAAATCCACGAGAGGTATTTATGTATTGAAAGAAATACTCAAAGTACAATTGGTCATTTGCCACATTGTGATATTGCAAATAGCTTTCTCTTTTGAACATTTAAATTGGCCAGGGGGGATGGCTCAGCAGAGAAAAGTACTTGCTGCGCAAGCCGGACATCCTGAGGTAGATCCCCAGAACACACGAGATGCAAAGAGACTGACTGCACAAATGTGTCTTCTGACCTCCCCACACACGGCTCATAGAACCCATACCATCATTCCTACACAGTAGTAAATGATGATAACAGGGATGGGCATGGCTCAGGGGGTAAAGGCTCCTGCTGCAAAGCCTAATGACTTGAATATGATCCCTGGAACCTACATGGTAGGAGAGAACTGACTCTCTCGTAAATTGTCTCTTGATCCACATTGTGAACCCACAATGAACACACAAACATGCACTCTCTCCAACCCCCACCCTGCCCCCAAATGTAATAGGAAGAAAAAAATTGACCAGGCAAGGTAATGCACTTTTTTTGGTTTGTTTGTTTTTGCTTTTTTTTTTTTTTTTTTTTTTTCCTGAGACAGGGTTTCTCTTGGCTGTCCTGGAACTCTGGAGACAGGCTGGCCTAGAACTCAGAAATCTGACTGCCTCTGATTCCCAAGTGCTGGGATTAAAGGGATGCCCCACTACCATTGGGATCTCTGAGTTCAAGATCAGCCTGGTCTACAACGTGAGTTCTAGGACAGCCAAGGCTACACAGAGAAATGCTGTTTCAAAATAAATAAATAATTTAAAATTTTGATTTTTTGTTTTTGTTTTTCGAAACAGGGTTTCTCTGTGTAGCCCTTGCTGTCCTGGATCTCACTCTGTAGACCAGGGTAGCCTCAAACTCAGAAATCCCCCTGCCTCTGCCTCCTGAGTGCTGGGATTAAAGGCATGCACCATCACTGCCCGGCAAATTTTGATTTTTTGGGGTGGTGGGGGGATTCAAGACAGGGTTTCTTTGTATAGCCCTGGCTGTCCTGGAACTCACTCTGTAGACCAGGCTGACCTCGAACTCAGAAATCCACCTGTCTCTGCCTCCCAAGTGCTGGGATTAAAGGAATGCACCAACACTGCCCTGCCAAATTTTGGTTTTTCAAACAAATGTTTGATTTTTCTTTTCTGAGCCCAAAGTATGTGATAGGCATCAGGTTTCAGAACTAATTTGGAAGACTGATCCTGAATATAAAGAACAGAACTTCTCATTTTAACAGTGGTTGCAACCCCTTTGGGGGTCAAATGAATTTTCACAGGAGTCGAATATCAGATATCCTTCATATCAGATATTTCATTATGATTCATGACAGTAGTAAAATTACAGTTATAAAGTAGCAACAAAAATAATTCTGTATTTGGGTAGTAGTGGTGCACGCTTTTAATCCTATCTCTTGGGAGGCAGAGGCAGCTAGATCTTTGAATTTGAGGCTGGTCTGCAGAATGGAATTCCAGAACAGCCAGGGCTACACAGAGAAACCCTGTGGGGGGCGGGGGGGGGTAGAATGTGGTTGGGGGTCATCACAACATGAAGAATTGTTTTTAAAGTCCAAAGTATTAGGAAGGTTGAGAACAACTCCTTTATAACGTGGTGTGCTTGACCAGGCACAATGGCTCACACCTCTAACTCTAGCACTTGGTGGACTAAGGCAGGAGGATCGCCATGAGTTGGAGACCTAGTTAGGCTATAGAGTAAATGAGACTCTGTCTCAAAATACAGATAAAATGAAGGAGGAGGAAGGGGAGGAGGAAGAGGAGGAGGAGGAGGAGGGAAGGAGGAGGGGAAAGAGGTGGTGGTGATATGGGCTATTCCTTTCTTTGTTTTTGGTACAGAGTTAGAGTTTATTAAGACGTTCACTTTTAAGCACCAGAGTTAAAAGAAAGAAAGTGTTCAGCAAGAAAGTAAGACACGGGAGGAGGTGGGTGTGGAATTGTCAAAGGAAAGTCTGACTTTTATTATCTGCCTTGAAACAATGTCTCATTATGGAACCAAAACTAGACTGGAGTTCTGGTTTCCTCTGCCTCAACCTCGGAAGAGCTAGGATTACAGATAGGAACTCTTGAATCTTTGTTTGTTTTTTGTTTTGGTTTGGTTTGTTTTGGTTTATCGAGACAGGGTTTCTCTGTGTAGCCCTGGCTGTCCTGGAACTCACTCTGTAGACCAGGCTGGCCTCGAACTCAGAAATCCGCCTGCCTCTGCCTCCCAAGTGCTGGGATTAAAGTTGTGCTCCACAACTGCCCGGCTTCTTTGTTTCTTAATACCTTCCAAACATTCTTTTTTTTTTTTTTTTCCGAAATGGGACTAGGATTTATTAAAAGACATTTTTAACAGATTAGAGAACAGGGAGTTAGTAGACATTCCTGATAGAGTCTCACACAGCTTAGGATGATTGCCTATGTATGAAGCCCTATTTAGCCCTGGAAGCAGAGAGATGAATGTTGATGTACATTTGATTTCTCCTTTTTCTTTATCTGTTCTATAGAACCTTAGCCCATGAAATGATGACATCCATAATCAGAGTAGATCTTTCCCCCTCAGTTAAACCTTTCTAGAAAAATCCTCACAGACTTGTCCAGGGTTGCATATCCTCTGTGACTTCAAGCCTAGTTAAGTTGAGAATTAAGATGAGCCATCATACTTCACATATTCCAGCCAAAGAACTTACTGCCTGAACGGAAAAGTATCTGCTCGAGACTCCCAAGACCAAGTTCCCAGCACAAAAGAGGGTTACATCCTGCAGATGAACAGAAAGCAGGGAATAAGAGACAAGAGATAGAGGACGAGGGAGAAGGTAAAGGGAATAAGGGAGAGAGAGGAGGGGTATTCGCTCCAGAGGATAAAGTACTGCCTCTGGATAGAGAGAAGACAGACATGGCACATAGGGAAATATAAGTTTATAAAGATAAAAAGGGGGCTGGAGAGATGGCTCAGTGGTTAAGAGCGCTGATGGCTCTTCTGAAGGTCATGAGTTCAAATCCCAGCAACCACATGATGGCTCACAACCATCATTGCAATGAGATCTGACCCCCTCTTCTGGGGTGTCTGAAGACAGCTACAGTGAGTTGGGCCGGAGCAAGATGAAAAAGTATCTGAAGACAGTTACAATGTACCTACATATAACAAATAAATAAATCTTTAAAAAAAAAGGGGGGGGAGGGAAAACCCTGTGTTAGGATGAAGTGTTTAATTTTAATTGTCCAGAGCTATGCTCACCATGCTTGAACTGGCTAGTCACTTCACCACCTACATTCTGTGTTTGTCAGGCCTCTTGTGGAACCAGCTTCTGGCCCCTTCCATGTCTCTACATGGGAGCATCCAACACCACATGGCTCAGTCTTGGTCTTGTCATTGAACAGAATCCTGTCCAGAGATAGAGGGAGGAGGAACTTGCAGCAGGAAGAAATTCATCACTCCAGTCCCCTAGCACTCAAGCAGGCAGCTCACAATGTCTGTAACTCCAGATTCAAGGAATACGAATGTTGTCATTATTGTTTACCAAGGGTTCTGGTAGTTTGAGCACAGGTCTCAGTTCTATCAGATAACCAACCTTCAGCTTCACCCAAGTGCATGGATATCAACCTAGTTAGTACCTTATATCTAATCCCAATTCTCTTCTCTGTCTCCTAGTCTTCTACAAGTAAGACCTGGATACTTTTTAATTTCCGTTCTTTATAACTGGAATGCTTCTGGATTCTATACTATTCTACTACCCACTGTCCAAAAACATCTATTTGATATCCTGATGACTATTTCAGAACTCTGTCTCTCATTAAGATAGACCATTTTCAGGGCAGGGCATTGTGGTACTTGCATTTAATGCCAGCACTTGGGAGGCAGAGGCAGGGAGATCTCTGTGAGTTTGAGGCCAGTCTAGTCTATGAAGTAAGTCTAGGATAGCCAGGGCTTTGCAATACAGAGAAAGTTTGACTCAAAAAAAACCAAACCAAACCAAAACAAACAAACAAAAAAAGTAATTTTCTGGCTGGCTGGTGGTAGCACATACCATGTATGTGCAGGAAACCAGAAAAGGGTACTGGACCCCTGGGAGCTAGATTTATAGGCAGTTGGTGGTACTGGGAACCAAACTCAGGTCCACCCAGAAGAAGACCTGGGCCCCGGGTGATTATATTCTTTCTATTTTGGTACACACAGTCCTCCCCACTGGGAAGGTTGAGTTTGGATCCAAAAGTCCCCAACTATCTTTAGTACCACTTAGGCTCTATGGCTGATTGTAGCCAAAGGAGTAAACCCTTTTGTGAATGCTAAATTTGGGGATATGGCTCAGACGTTAGCATGGATGAAACCCTGGGTTTGCACAAATAGGAGATGTTAATGCAGGCTTGTAATTCTAGCACTCAGGAGGTAGAGACATGAGGAATAGAAGATCACCGTTGGTTACCTGAGTTATGTAAGTGAGTCCTAGACAGGAAGATCAGGAATAGCAAAAGGATTGCACTAGATACTTCATGAATTCTGGAATACCAAGGATAGAATGATCTCAGAGAGCCTCTGGGGTCTCTAGTAACCAAGAGAGTCTGAGAAAGCTAATGTCTATAAGATCTCCCCAGGGCTGGTGAGTTGGATCAGCCAGTAAAGGCACTGAATCAAGCCTGATGGCCATAATTCAAACACCAGGTGGTGAAAGGGAAGAATGAATCGTGCAGGCTGTCTTCTGACCTCCACTCAGGTGCTGTGGCATACACCCTGGCCTCCACAAACTATAACAAAAAAATACTTTAAATTAAAAGACCGATGTAAACGCTGGATAGGAGTCACAGAGGAAGTAGCATTGAGAAGCAGCTAACTAGCACTCTAACAGACAGTTCAGATCTGTCTGATAGACCTTACGATTACTTGCTCCCTCCCCTGCTCATGTACAATCAGAGCATCTATCACACGGCACTATAATTTTGTAACTTTGTGCCCCACCACACATCTCAGAGCTCCCAGAGAGCAGCAGTCTATGTACCATGATGGCAAGGACAGGTTTGGGCATAAGTAAAAAACACTGTAATGAAGCAGGAACAAAGGAATATTCAATTTTTCCTATGCAGACGAATGGCTTGAAAATACAAGCCACAGAACAGTAGCCACAAAAAAATGAATGTGGCCACTGTGCATGGGTTGGGTAGGAAAGTGGCAAAACCACTTAAGAAGTCATTGAGATGACCCCATACTGAAATGTTTAGGACTGAGGCTAAGAAGGTGGTTATGGCCACAAGAGTAAGAAGTAAGTCTGAGCCGGGCAATGGTGGCACAAGCTTTTAATCCCAGCACTTGGGAGGCAGAGGCAGGCAGATTTCTGAGTTCGAGGCCAGCCTGGTCTACAGAGTGAGTTCCAGGACAGCCAGGGCTAGACAGAGAAACCTTGTCTCGAAAAACTAAAAAAAGAAGGAGAAGGAGAAGGAGAAGAAGAAAAAGAAAGTCTGAGAGTCACTTGAAAGGCTGGAGAGATGGGTCAGACAGCAAAGGAAATGGTGGTGGTTGGGAACAAGTGAAAGCTACTTACTCTAAGTACTTCCATTTTGTTTTCAGATTCCAGTTAATCACAGAGAGAAAATAAGTTCAAGGTACCAGGCCCTAGGGGAACTGAGGACTTCCCTATAGCTGAACAAGTCCTGTTGTAAACAGTTGTCTGAGGCAAGCCATCTTTGGGACAACTGGTCCAACTTGACAGAAGGGTTAAACAAGTTCGCATGCAGCAGATCTAGCCCTTTGTTCCCTTATCATTATGAGTTCCGGACCGAAAGTCTAAGACAATGAATTAAGGACCTTGAAGCTGGGTGCCCTAGATACAGCCCTGTCTCCAATGGATACTCCCTTGCTTAACCCATAAAGTCAAAATACAGTTGAATAATACTGCAGTTCCCTCAGCTCCTACCCCTGGATTTGTGTTCCCTCTATAAAAATGTACAATCTCCCTTCATGGATGAGGTTTAGATCCTAAACTGGCTGCCTCCCTGAACACTCAGAAAATAAAGCCTTCATTTTTAAGCTTCTCTCTCTAAAGTGAGTTTTCTCAACTTCCATCCTGATCCCAGCAGTGGTGGCACACACCTTTAATCCCAGCTCTTGGGCTGGAGTGGTGGCTCAGTTGTTAAGAGCACTGACTGCTCTTCCTGAGGTCCTGAGTTCAATTCCCCGAAACCACTTGGTGGCTCACAACCATCTGTAATGGGATCCTATGCCCTCTTCTGGTGTGTCTGAAGACAGCTATAGTGTACTCATATACATAAAATAAATCTTAAAAAAAACAAAAAATCCTAGCTCTTGGAAGGCAGGTATAGCCTTGTCTACAGAGTGAGTTCCAGGACTACACAGAGAAACCCTGCCTAGAAAAAGACCAGATAGGTAGGTAGATTAGATAGATAGATAGATAGATAGAGGTTGCAGCTTAGACTGACAACCTGATCCATAGGACCCTCTTGGTGGAAGAAGAAAACCAACTTCTCCAAGTTACTCTGTTGTTGTTGGGTATTTTTTTTTTTCCCCGAGACAGGGTTTCTCTGTGTAGCCCAGGCTGGCCTCCAAGTTGTACTCTGACCATAGCACTCATGTCCAGCACATACAGTTGTATGCAAACACATAAGTATAATGAAAAAATAATGTTATTTGAAAAGCAGGTCACCAAATTCCTGTATGCTATGCCAGGAACATCAAGATGGGTATACAGTCATTCATATTTCATCCATGTATTAAGTGAAATTTAGTCAGGTTAAATGGCTCTAGTTAACAATCCTAACAGATGCTGGGCAGTGGTGGCACATGCCTTTAATCCCAGCACTTGGGAGGCGGAGGCAGGTTTCTGAGTTCGAGGCCAGCCTGGTCTACAGAGTGAATTCCAGGACAGCCAGGGCTACAAAGAGAAACCCTGTCTAGAAAAACCAAAAAAAAAAAAAAAACAAAAAAACAAACAAACAAACAAAAAACAAAACAAAACAAAAAAACCCAATCCTAACAAAGAGGGCATTTTAAAGGACACTTAAGTCCCTTCCTTTGACTATCAGAATATTAAAACAATGGACTCCTTACCTGGTGGTGGTGGCATATGCCTTTAATCCAAGCTCTTGGGAGGCAGAGGCAGAGCCTGGTCTACAGAGTGACTTCCAGGACAGTCAGGACTACAAAGAGAAAATAACTTGGGGAAAAAAAAAAAAAAGAGAGCAACAAGATTAAACAAACAATGGGCTCCAAGAAATTGGAATTCTCCCTCCCCTACTCCATAAATTCCATGCTAGAAGAAAATGGCTGAGGCTTGGGCCAGTCAGACGGGAATATTGAATCCTGGAAAGAGTGTGGCAAAGCTATGTTAAAACATTGGCCCTCTACTTCAACCTAAATCCCATGCAGGAAGATGGACTTGGGAAGGAGTTCAAGAGGGTTCCCTCATTCTTAACTGTCTCTCTTAGTGTGGCCACACGTTGAATGAAACTCTGCTTTATCAATAGTAATTTACTCTTTTAATTGGTTTATTAAAGATAGGTGACTTAGCCTAGCTAGTTAAGGCAGCTAAAACATTAAACTCTGGCTAACAGGGTGAAGTAAGGGTCTGTGCTCCTGAGAGCCTCAGTTTCTAAACACAACACCGGGAAGAGCTTTGCTTCGCTGAGATCCCATTCCAGCAAGAGAGAAGAGCATGTGGGGCGGAGGCTGCCTGGTGCAAGAGGCGGTCACGCTAGGATGCTCAGAGGCTCCGGAAGTGGCTGAGTCAGGGGCCAAGCATGGCAGTGACTCTGGCATCTGCACCTCCCGGCCGGGACTACTCAGGATGACGCGGCTGGCTGACCGGAAGGACGCTAAGGGCTGAGTCAGCGCCGCGAAGCGCCTGGCCACCCGCCCGCGCGCTGGACCTCCTTTGTCCCTGCCCTTCATCTCAGGAGCTGAGGCCGGAATCTAAAAGTCAGGAAGTGGTCCAAACTGCAAACACTGTACACTGGTTCAGTGGAAGCTGCCTTGTTGGTAAAGGACATGCAGTACGGTTGGGCTGCTGGGCCAGGTGCGGAGAGGAGGAGGATCAGGAGTTTAAGGCCAGCCTGAGCTAAGAGAGACTGTCAAAATCTGCAAGCTTCCAAGACTAGTTAGGTTAAGATCAAAGACATTTATACTTGCCTAGAAGGGGAAATACTATAATCACGAGGTGATTTCCTCAGAGCGAGGTTTATCCTTTGCACTCCGTGTGTACTAACTCCAAAGTCGGGGAAACTCGACACATAATTTGTGATGGGGGAACTACCCCCTGAATAAAAAACAGAAAACAAAACAAAAACCAAAGAAATGCGCCTAGGGCCAGAGTGGTTCACCTAAATCTATTCCAAAATGCAATGAACAATATCTAAGCACAAACACAACCACAAGTTTGTTTAATTTTAAATTTTACTGTAATCTCCGCATCTGGAAGGCCTAGGCAGGAGACTTGCCACAAGGTCAAAGCTTCTCATTCTGGGCTACAAAGTGAGACCCTGTCTCAAAAAAACAAAAACAAGCCCAAAAGAATAAGGATGTAGCCGAGTGGTGGTGCACGCCTTTAATCCCAGCACTTGGGAGGCAGAGGCAGGTGGATTTCTGAGTTCGAGGCCAGCCTGGTCTACAGAGTGAGTTCCAGGACAGCCAGGGCTACACAGAGAAACTCTGTCTGGAAAAAAAAAAAAAAAAAAAAAAAAAGAATCAGGATATATAGTCTCACCATCACTCATGAGGCAAGAAGCAGGAGAATCAGAGCCAGTGTGGGTTACATTATTGAGACAGTAACTAAAAAAAAAAAAAAATTAAATAAATAAAAATAAATTAAAAATTATAAAAAGGCAATTTTAAGAATTGCAAGAAAAAATAGAAACTTGATTTCCAAGATGAAATTCAAATAGGATTAAATATGAATACCCTTCCCTTCCTCTTTTTCTTTCTTTTTTTCTTTTTTAGGTGGGGGTATGTGTCTGGATCTCTGGCTATGAGGGGACTGACTGTATAGATCAGGCTGTCCAGAAACTTAGAGTGCCTCTTTCTCTTGAGTGCTGATATCAAAGGAATGAACCCTCACATAGTTAACTATGTGCCTTTGAACAGATGTCTTCATTGTTTTTGCATTTGAAAAAAGTGGGGAAAATAACACTTCATAAGTTCTTGTGAGAGCTAAATGAAATCATATTTGTGAGTACCTAGAATGATGTAGTTAGTGCTTTAAAATGTTTTACTTATAAACAAATATTACTGTCTTTTTGCTATTGAAGAGAATATGGCTGTGCAGTGAGTCATTTTCTGTTTATTTGCTTGTCAGTTTGGTTTTTGCCTTGGTTTGGTTTCGTTTGGTGAGACAAGATAGTACTTAAGTGGCCCAGACTGGCCTTGAATTTGCTTTATACCTTGGGATCACCTTGAACTCTTCAAAATATACTTATTTTATCTTACCTGTGTATGCCTAAGTGTCCTGTGTATGCGTAAGTGTAAGTGTTTATTCGACATATGTACAGGAGCCCTTAGTGGTCAGAAAAGGGCACAGAGTCTTTGGAACTGGAATTGCGGTTGATTGTGAGCCAGTATTTGGGTGCTGGGAACCTAACTCTGGTTTACTTTTTTGTTGTTGTTTTGTTTTTTGTTTTTGTTTTTGTTTTTTGTTTTTTTCCGAGACAGGATTTCTCTGTATAGCTCTGGCTGTCCTGGAACTCACTCTGTAGACCAGGCTGGCCTCGAACTCAGAAATCTGCCTGCCTCTGCCTCCCGAGTACTGGGATTAAAGGCGTGCGTCACCATGCCCTGCTACTAGATCCTTTGAAAAAAAATTGTACTTAGAAACTTGTACTGATCCTGGACAGTGACACAACACTTGGAAGGAAATAACCATCAAAAAATCTTTCATCAGATAGGAATATAGCTCCAGGATAGAACTCCTAACATTCCTGAGGGAAATGACCCTCAAGAAATCCCCAGGAATAGAGCTCCAGGGTAGAGCTCTCTCCTAGCATTCCTGAGGGAAATGGCCATCAAAGAATCATTCCTTAGATAGGAATATAGCTCCAGGGTAGAGCTCTCACCTAGTATTCCTGAGAGAAATGACCCTCAAGAAATCATTCTTCTGAGAGGAATATAGCTCCAGGGTAGAGCTCTCTCCTAGCTTTCCTGAGGCCCAAAGTTCAGTTCAGGCATGCTTCACTATACATAGCTTTCTGTGATTCTGGTGGGAGACTCCAAGGCTTTGTACATGCTAGGCAAGCACTCAACCAACTAAGCTACATCTCAGTTCCACAGATGTAGAACACTACAGAACTCTGTTACCTTTTATTCATCTAGTTGACCTAATCAAGCCTATTCATAGTCTGCCCCAGAGGGCTGTTTGATAGGAATGATGATAATACTAGAAGAATCAAATTTTCTCTTTCAAAGATTGAATTTGAGACCCAGATAATAAGTGCTTAATAACAGAGTCAGAAGCTGGAAGGTACACAGAAAAAAAGGCTCTGACTAGAGATACGACACAGCAGAAGCCAGAGGCAAACAGGAGTCTTTGGTATTCAGAAGCATAGAAGGAAATTAAGCAGAACCATTAGATATAGACAGGGCCCAGAAAAACATCCAGACAACATACCTGATTTCCTAGGTTGCCTGGGATCTGGTATAGCCTCTCAGGGTTCAGACTGAATTTAACACCCTTCAAAGCCTTGATCTAGATGGTTCACGTTCCTTTTCTTTCCCCACATAGCCTCGGAATAAATCAGCCATCTTACTTAGTGTGATCTTTGTAACAAGATTCTAGCTTTTGTATTCTCCAGATCAGGTTTTTCCATTTCTGTATTTATCCATTTATCATCTCCTCTACTTGGACTGTTCTGCCCATGAAATGCTCACAGAACTGCCATGTTTCAGAGTCCAGAACCAGCTCAGATGCCATTTCCCCCACCCTGCCACCCCTGATACTTTAGCTACAAGTAATGAGTCCCTTGCTCCTCAGAGACCCTCCTCCTCCTTCTCCTCTCCTCCTCCTCCTTCTCCTCTCCTCCTCCTCCTTCTCCTCTCCTCCT